>NW_019379493.1:0-21179 GCF_000648655.2 Copidosoma floridanum
TAAACAATGAATAATTGATTTTTTTTTCAAAATTCACATGCTTAAACAAGCTGTTAAATAAAATGTTGTTAAGAAGATTCATTGAAGGATCTGCCATGAACTCGTGGCCTCCTGAAATTTGTAACTATATTAACTAAACTTTTATTTCTTACCTTGACGAGATGATTCGTGTCGGTGAACTCGAGCATCTCCCGGGTGAGCACGCCCATTATACTATAAAACTCGTCAGCCGAAGTGACGGTCATGACCCGACTGTGAAAAATAAACAATGGGAAATTTTTTTGTTCTTTTACTTTATTCATTTATAAATTTTAGCCTCTAAATGTATTACTAGTGTATTTCAACATGTCTTTTATTCAAGACATTGCAACCTCTAAGAATATTTGGAAAAGTCGAAATTTTTATTCAAAATACTAAAAGAGTTTTCTCGATAAACTTACTCAGAAATACCCTCCCAAATGGCCAGAGCAGTGCGCAAAAGGACATCATCGCCCTCGAGAAATATCAAATCCCAGACTCGCAGTACAGCGTCCTGCGGCAGGCAATGGCAGAAGAGAGTGAGGAACCACTGCATCGTAAAGACGTTCGTTAAAGGCGGCTCGTAACTGTTTCCTGCAAAACGCACATGTTGGACCGTACTATACACACTTTTTTTACCAGAGCTTGAACACAAACAAAAACTTGAGCGGAAACTCACCCGTGGTCTTGTCCTTCAAGTCATTCTGTAGGGACTCGAGGTGCTTTGACAGCCTAGGAAGCCGCATGCGCAGGAGATCCCTAAACACCGCCATGTCGATCGACAGGCCTCTTAAGCTGTCCGCGAAGTATCCCTCGGGCAGGACACCCTCGATTAGGTAGATCATGACCTTGACTGCAGCTGACTCGTCCCTGTCGACGACTTGGAGGATCAGAGCCGCGAGGACGTTCAGGCCTTGGCAGTAGCCGACTGACTTGTTCCAGCGAGCGTAGCCCAGAAGCACGCGACGCAGGACCGCTTGGTTGTCACGGCCGGCTGCGCCGCAGAAGAGGCTACACCCCGTGCGGTGAAGGTCCTTTGTACATTTAAGTTGTGAAAAATGTATTCCACGCTTGAGAATTTTTATTTGCAAGGATTTTCGAGGATCAAGGATTTGTATAAATTATCCATCGTACGATGAGCCAGATGAGTTACGAAATTTCACAAAAAAGAACATCAAACTTAGACCTCGTTCTTGCGGAAGAAGAGAAATTCTACTTATTTTGATACACAATTTTGAGTTATTGTTTTGTCCTATTGCTAATATCTGATCGATATTCTTTGATGCTTAACGGGTGTCAATTCGATCTGAAAAATTGTGAAGGCATCTCAATTCTTTCAAAATCGAAATGACGAAACATCGTGTCAAGGAGTAATTCACTCCACTAAATATTTCATCCATCGTACGTGTCCAATCGGCCGAGCAAGCCTCACGTGGGCATAAAAAAAATGAAACTAGAATCCCTCGCGTATCCCACACGGATGCACGTGTGTTTACAACAAAAGCTCATTCGAACAAAAGCCCTTGAGCTTTGTCGTCCTCTTTCATCTAATAAAACAAAAACTCACTCATCCTCGACGAAACAAAAAAAAAACACTCGTTCACGTCCACAATATACTCCACTATACGTACCTACAGAATGAAAAAAAAAAAACAATACCTTAACTATCTGAATGCCGAGCTCCTCGTCGTCGGGATTGCTCCACTCGTTGAAGCAGAGCTTCTCAGCTTGCTGCCAGTTGACACCCCGCTGATCCAGATGACGCTCCGAGAGTGTCAGCCACAGCTGATGAGTCGTTGAAAAGAGCCATTACATCATGAAAAAAAAAAAAGTAAATTATAAAACATGTAAACAAAGAACAATTTCGTTTTCCTTTATGTCATGGTTTACTATTCGTTGTAAATTTTTTTTTTTTCTTTTTAACACTCAGGAGTGCACTTTTAGCAAAACCAAACTGCTATAAATACATCAGGGTACCCCTGAAAATACAAAAACGACCCATTTACACTTCGAGGCGCAAGTTTACATAGAATCGCCTCGATCATCCCAAAGTTGCAACAAGGCACATTCAAAAGGAAAAAAAGCCGCGGTTTTGGCGTGGCACTTGGAAAACTTTTTCTTCAGCACCACCGACAAAAAGCTCGTGAATAAAAAAAAAAAGTACATTTTACGACACACGTACCTTTCTGCGAAACTCCTCTGGGATTCCACCCTGCAGTTTGGCGACCATTTTCATAGCGTCCAGCCACTGAATAAATCCGCTCTCTCCCGGCTGCGGAGTCAGGCTGAACCTCATCCTCGTGTCTTCACCTGATAAGACAAACAATCGCCATTAGAATGTCTTCGCGTGCGTCATATCCCTCCCTTGCGCGTAAACATAGATCACCCAGAAAAACACGTAAACATAATGGTTGAGATAAACTTTGGAGTGTCGGCGTCGAGTTCAAATTACAATGCAAGGGACGCGTACCAATTATTCACGCATGATATCCGCAACCCACAGAGGAAACTTTCTCGATGTGGATGTCATACCTGTAAGTGCGTCTCGAGGGAAATTCCACACCCGTACGAGCACGTGTACACGCCAGTACTGGACCTCGAGTCACTCGCGCAACACACGTTATGTAGGTACACACGGATTTTAACGACAGTACCTTTATGTATATACAAATGGGGGAGAATTCCAGTGTCACCGCGACATGCGGTTTTTCCGTTGGCACGTGAATTGAATGATCACGCGAGTAGCACGTATGGGTTGGAAGATAAAAACTGTTTACTGATCATACAAAAAATTGGGGGTGACGAATAAATCAATCAACCACTCAGGTTCATTGGTAAAAGTGTATAAGAGGACATATACAAAAAAAAAAAAAAAAGAGAGATGGAAACTAGATAATTCTATTTGCCATTGAGCCCTGGATGTGCGCTTTTATGTACATGAATGTAGAGGTAAAGTGTACGCGTGAGCTATAGGGTATTCGAGGGAAAAAGCTCCTTTGGCTTTTATAAATAAACCCTCGCACTCAGCACATCAAGAAATGTGGAATTTTAACGCACCGCAATGGAAGGGGGTGAGTTAACCATATCGGTATCGATCATCAATTTGCGTGTACCAGTGACTACGTCAATGCAGTCCAGTACACCGTAAAGGCGATAAAATATACGTACGCGCGCAAACTTCTCTCGTATGAACTTTCAAACCACAACAAAGGACACCCTCGACTATTTTTTAATTTCCCTTTCATCAAAAAATTACCACGCCCTTTGCTGCGGTTGTGTGGTGAGACAATTAGTTTCATAGTGACTTCCACGGCAAGGCTCTAATCGGAGTATAAAGAGTGACGTGAAATGAAGAAAAAAAAAAATATTTCGAGAAATCGATTTCTGTGATGAGGGGGGGGGGGTGAGACAGAAAAAAAAGGTCGACGTGTGTAACCCACTTGGACAGCCAAGCAACAATCATCGGCTGTGGGAGTGAATTTTATCGCGTGCCATTTTTCTCCCGTTCGACGTGAAAAGCTACCTGTCGCTCGAAGCTCTAACGCGCGTTCGTGACATACATCCACATGATGGGGATACATTTTTAATACCTCCTTTGCGTTTTCATAAGTACGTGTAAATGCCATAATGGTGAACACCTCCATCATTCGAGTGAGGAAAACAAAATAGCTGATGGTTTTTTACTCATTTGTCACTCGATAAAGTCTGTTGGAATTGCATTAAGGATAGCCATAAAGTGAAGAACCATAAATGTCATTTGGAAGGTATACTTGGAAATGTTTATCCTTTCCGCAAAATTGTTTGTATAAAATCTTCTTTAAAACCTGTATTTGGTTTCAACCGCTTGGTTCTAGCTTATTTAGTATGAGCTACACAAACATCTGCCTTTAGTAAAAAAACAAGATTTAATAAAAACAAATTAAATTTCTTGATTACGCAAAAGCTCTAATGAATATTAGTAGCGATAAAGGTGCATGAAACGGCACCCAAAGGTATGAAAGAGGGAAGACACGGGGAGGATGTAAAAATCTCGAGTATTTATCTCGTTGAATGAAAAACGCTTGCCATCATATCTCTGGCTTTGTGAGCGGGGAAAAAGCTCGAGCTTGCGAGTTTTTAATTACTTAGAGTCTTCGCTGTGTCTATAGTTGGATCTCGCTGCGGTAAATGATACATACGTGACTTTCTTTCATTGGCCCGATGACGACGGGATTGGTGTTGTGTGTACTCTTCTTGCACGAGACTTTTATGTGGAGATGTACTCGTTTGCAGTGGGCTCTGCGTAAAAACTTCTTTTTTTTTTCGAAGACTTGGAGACATGTTTTTTTTTGAGTGATGACAATGAGAAGATTTGAGATTTGATGCTTTTTCTAATAATTAGAAGGATAGTTTTATAAACTACAATAAAAGTTCTAGTTAAGCTGATGTGCACTAGTCATTTGTGTTACGTAAGGATGGCTTGCCGAGGGAAAATATATATTTTAATCTAACTTTTAAAGGTAAATTGTATTTTTCTTGTGGAAATGAATCGTGAAATATACGTAAACATATACTGAAGTACAAAGTACCATATAGTTGCAAACGCTTTGACTATAGTTGATGCACAAACGTATGAAGCAAGGACGAGAATCTTCCTTCGGCCCTTCCGAAATCACTTGAAAATCTTAACTCATTTCCATCCGAGACCATCAAACAAACGGGAAATTTTACGAAGAAAAAAAATGTCGAAAAAAAAAATCAGGTTAAAAGGCGCGAATGTCAGTGTCAACCACTATAACGCGCGAATCCAATTGAGAACTGACCCCCTTTACCCCCCGCACGAGAGACCCGCTTTCCTCCCGAGCGCGTTCTACATTCCATTGGAGGAAAAAAAGGCACGTACCTACTTTACGAGAAAATAAAAAATAAACCAAATAGCGTCTCTGTTTTTCAGTCGAGCCTTTTTTCTCAAAGCGCAGTGGTATCACCTACGCTCGCACACGCACGCATGCGTATGTACGCGAGACCAAGAACACGTTGACTAGGTGAACCGGCTAATGGATTTTCATTTTTCTGGTGGAACTAGACTCCGCGACTGCAGTGCTGCACCAAGACTCGTTTCCCTTTCTCTTTTGTACTTTCTGCTCTCGTCTGCACTTTATGGTCTTACGCGTATGGTTTCGAGAGCTCACTGTTTCTTTTGCTACGTTGAGTTGTTATTTTTTCCATGCATACGTATGTGAGTGTGTGTGTCAACATTTTTGATGTCGTGGGCTTTTTTCTTTTGAAAATTAGGTAAACGCACTAGTTATTTGAATTGATGGGATACCTCTTGTGTTGACAATGTTTTTTTTTCCCCCCAAAATATTTAAAGCTGTAGGGATTTGTGAAAAAATTATATTTCATACCATCACGTACACGAATAAAGCGATACTGCCTTAACATTGTTTTGATAAGACTACATGATATTTTGTTACACAACGTATAATACATTTAATAAGCTTATTACAATTTCACGCAATAATAGGTACATTCGAAGGTCAAAAGTACAAAAGTTAAAGAGAATAATTTTTCGGTTTTTACAGTACAAAGTTTGTAAAAGTAAAAAATCAACGGTTTGCCTTGCGTATAAAGAGCAAACATGGAAGCTTGTACTTTTGAAACGATATTTTTTCTAAATTATTTGTAATGAAAAATTTGTTACTACTGCTTTCAACTCAGTAATAACATTTTTTTCTAGTAAAAATCGTGCATGATATTTTGAAAAAGAAAGAAACATAAAACTAGAAAAATTATTTTTGATTATTGTATTATAGATGATGATTTTAAATTCCAACAAAACTGATAAATGGCATTGCTGGAGAAGAATTTTATTTCGTAATGATCCATAAAACAATTGGATCCCACGGCTGGGTGAAACGACGTAAATCTGTACTTTTGAGCTTGGATTGTTCAACACAACAATCAATAACAACAACAACATGCTGCATAGGACGAAAGCACAGATCAACAACAACACGAATTATTCAAGTCTACGCAACAAAGCACCAATGAAATACTCTGCAAGAAAAGCTAAAAATATAATACGCAGCCACTCAATAAACACAAAAACCAAGCGCATGTCCAAAAAAGGGGAGAGACAAGCAAATCGTGGGACTAGAAAATCAACACCAAAGTATCATCATGATCGTCGCCGTCACCTTCGTCGTCCTCCTGTTTCGAGGATGCGCTGCCAGCAGCTCCAGCAGCGAGGTTCCTCAGCGAGTTGAAAAAGCCGCTCATTATCCGCTCTTGCGTCCCTCAAGCGTCATATTTATCCTCCCCCGGTCACGTCATAGCGATCCAACCAGTTGGCTCCGTCTGTGACCCTTTTTTCCTCCTTCACTGACTACTGCTACACCACAAATTAATATGCTCTCTAACCGTTCTCGAACCTCATTTTTGCTACAGTGGCGGTGGATTCAACTGCGATGCGTTTTTCCCTTTGCTACTCGGTGCTCCACTTTTTGGTTCGACTCGGGGAATCTCGCTCCTCTTGGTGATCATGCTGTTTGTACATACATATATATTTTTTTTTCATTGTTTGGAAGTACTTTTATTTCTTTCAAAGGGTAATTCAAGGTAAAGCTACCGTGTAAGCTGGAAAGTGTGTGCTTATTAAGTTGTGCAGTGGGAAAGTTGCGTGGCTGGCGTTGACGAGCTTTTCACGATGGCTTTTGTTTCTTTCAACATTTTTAGGAAGCAACAGGGGTTTTATTTATGCTTAATTGTACGCACAAGTTCACAAATTGTGTGTGCTTGTGGTATTATTTCTGTTGTCATGGGGATACAAGAGCTAACGCTTTTAAAGATTTTGAACAAAAATGCACGAATAAAATGGGCGTAAAGTCATGGAAAAATTCCTTTGTTGTATATTTTAGTACAACTTGTACTTGTAGTTCTCATAAATCAAAAAGTATGGCAAAAAAATACTTTCTCAAAAATATCAGTTTATTAATGTACCTTTCATCTGTTTGGCTTCGATAATTTTTTCTCAGTTTTGTAAGCAATCAATAATCCCCTAAATTGCTCATTAAATATGCACGTTTTTTAGTACTGGCTTTAAATTGGTTGGAAAATTGTATTTAAGTCTGTAATTCGACGTAAAAAAAATATAAATTGGAAGGTTACACTTAAAAAAGTATATGTATTGTATAAAACGGAAAAAAGAAAAAATNAAAAAAAAAAAAAAAAAAACCCACACTTTTCCTGCTGCGATCCATTCTCGAGCACGAAAAAAAAAAAAAAAGTTACAAATAAACGTAAGACCTGCACACACCGTCACGTGTATACGCATACGTAGAAAAACACAACTAGGGGTGAGCACGAGCGAGCAAAAGCTATAGCACAAGGAAAAGGGAGAGGGAAGAATTAGAAAGAGAGAGAGAGAGAGAGAGGCGGTGCAGTGCCGTCGCACGTACCTTCGGCCCCGGCGTTAACTGAAAATCCATAAACCGCGCGGCCGATCAGCAGCGACAGCCCTTGCCTGATGCCGAGGCGCCCGCCACTGTTGCGTCGCCTTCGCCGTCGTACAGGTCGTCATCGTCCGGCTCCTTCTCCCCTTCCTCCCCCTTTTCATACAAGCACACTTTCCCTGACTCCGGATGGCTGCGCACAACGACACATTCACATTTTCGTCGTGCACGGAGCAACGCTTTATCTGCACCCGCTCACTCCCTGCCGAGCACTTTTCACTGTTTACACGCGCGCATCTTTTTCTTTCTTTTTGTTGTTTTTTTTCTTTTTTCTTTTCTTTTTTTTTTTTTTTCTCAACACAACTGGAAAAAACGGCAAAAACTAGAAATAACAACAAACCATTGCGGGTGTCTCTCTTACGCACGTCGGGAACGCTCGACGAGACAGTGGCGACTGAAGCTGGGAGGGGGGAGGCTCTGCACTGCCTCGACCGAGCAGGCGCAGCGATGTACAGCCTCACCCCACCCCCCGTCCCACCTCTCTCATTTCGCCCTTCACGAATCAGCTGTATCCCGGAACAGTGTGGTCTCGCGCACGCGTACCTACACCCCCTCGCATGTGTATCTCTCTTTGTTGGGGACGAACTTAAGTGGAGGTTTACGTGTGTACCTTAGTGGTGGTGCACGGACGCTCCATTGTTCGTTTCCCTCCCCTGTTTCTCTGTAGCCTTAAAATGCAACGGTGGTGTGGGCGCGTGTGTTCGTGGGTACCGCTATACGCTCCTTGACACTTGCGTGGATGTTTCTTGTTTCGAGTGTTTGGGGGTTGCGGGTATCGGGTTGTGTATGGGGATTAACGTGCTTGATTGAGTAGTTGGTTGAGCTTGTGATGAAGATGCGTGCGTTGGTAGACCCGTTCTTGATGTCGTATCGGTGCAGGTTCAGCCGAGCGGAACATTAAGACGGATCAGAGAGCAGAAAAGCCACTTTTGTACTACTTCCAATCACCTAAAATGCCCCATCGTGTGTTTTGGGTTGAAATATCGTGTCTCGCAGTGAGAGTTTTACTCCTTGCTTCGCGGTCCTTATCGCGTCTAATCTCCCATGTAAACGCTATCGGTTACAACTAGGAACCCAAAATCATCGAAAAAACATCGCTTTTGCTTCCACCCGAGAAAGGGTGTCCTGTTTTAATGAAGCTCGAGGGTGTCCCTCGTTGGTGTATTTTAACAACACTGTTTCAACCCTCATTAATCTCCAATGTTTGCTACGGTTGACTCAATCGTTTACCCGACAAATTGAGTATGGATATCATAATCTTCGCATCATTAGTAGTACAAGTCAACCATTAGTCAGACGAGGCAAGAATAGCAATTTACGGAGATAGGCGACAAAGAAACAACTAAAACTCCTGTCGTATCGTTACTAAAATAAGTTATGAGCAATACGAGATTCACTCACTGCTTATCACTCGCGTTGATGTACTTTGAGCACTGATAAAACACTCGACACGCGTGCGTATGAGGTACGTGCGTGGATGAATAAATAATTTTATTCGCGGCTCCACTCTTCGAGTGCTCTTTAATGCTTTTATTAGTAATGAAGCACCAAACAGCTCGTTTTATAAGAGCAACAATATTTATTTATCCTCACATTTTTTTACGCCCCAACGTCATTTTCAGGATCCTATGAAACGGGTATGCGAAAGGAAATTTCTTGAGACCATAGCAAACAGCACATATGTGTGTTTACATTCTTCGAGTGAAAATGAAAAAATATATTCTTTTAAAGCAATATTTGTTGCTAGTGTAAAACACGTTGTTGGGCGTTTTATTAATCCATGAATAATTTTCTCGTTAATTGTAAAAGCAAATGAAGTCGATGCTCGTTAAAACGTAAAAACATCAACGCACGGTAGCCCGAGTTTATGAAAAGAAAAGGTACATCTTAAACCCGGAAGCGGTTCCAATTTCCTTTGACCGTCCGTAGGAGACTGTGTACACTCCACTCTAAGCGTACACATAAAATAGAGGCCAAGCTGCAGTAAAACTTTATGGGCACTTTACCGTCCACACAGAGTTTCTTCTCGACGGTTATGTGTACGCATCAATAAAAGCCCCGAAACCATTTTCTCTCCTCATTGTAAATTCCGGGTGGTACTCAACGACTTTGATGCTACTGCTGCTGTTGCCTGTTGGATCAAATCGACCGTTGGGTCGATCATTCCCTGACAAATTTTTTTTTCTAAACACCATTTATGTCATTTAGTCGACTCAGTTATGGACCTTCGTGTTGACCACCCTCTATTTTTTATCCGATCGACGGGACGGATTGAAATTTATCAGGTACGAATAGAACTCGATTTTATCGATGTATGAGAGATGAGTCGGTCTCGTGGGTTTGACATGAGTAAGTTTGTAAAATTGAGTTTCGTGGTTTGGCTGGTTGTGGGGTGTTTTGGGGGAGGATGTCGATTACTTGTTAATTCGACTAGCTGTCAAATGGTGTGTCGAATTCACGAGTACTGCCTTGGGAATCAGGGAGGAAGGAAAAATAATGAGAGACGTCCAATAACACCGGTAGCTGTTGGTTACTGCCGTGGGGACGCCGGTGTCGACTAATTCGTCTGTGAATCATTAAAATCTTCGGG
This sequence comes from Copidosoma floridanum, assembly GCF_000648655.2. Next base: position 10,102 of record NW_019379493.1, read on the forward strand.
AGAATATCGCCAAACAGTTGTCCACTTGTCGCAGTCCCTCGGTGTCTTTTTCTCTGATGGTGTTCGTTTACATTTAACTGCGTGACGTAAAAACGCGCTCGAGTTCGCTCAACTGTTAATTGGCAGCATCAACGCGATGGCCCCTTTTTTTTCTACGTAAAATTGCTCGCTTAAGAGTAATTTACAGTTATGAATCGACTCGTGGAGTTTGGATTTGGGGCACAGTGTAGTGACGCACGTGTGAGACAACTACAACCCCAACGAGAAAAATAAGAGTTTTACCGACAACATAATCAAGGGTGCACCAACTATTTTAACAGCTGTACCGTATGAAATAATTTTTTTTATAAGAGTGAAGCATTTCTCGCACAGAGTTCACGTGTGTACTTGTAAATGTGTTAGATCAATGACTACCACGTTTGATTTTTTTGACTACATTGATTTTTCTCGTTTCAAAGTATAGAGTTTAATAAAATTAGTAAAGTATAGTTGGTGTAACATCGGTTTGGCTGTTCTTTAAATTCTTAACAACACCAACGCAATATATTTTGTAAAAAACGATCCAATCAATTTTTTTGACGAGAAAGAAAACAATACAATTATATACGTGTACTCACTGCGTTTGTCGCTGTGCGCCTGGAGATGGGCAGTTATCACGTCGTAGAGTCTCTCACGCCTAGCCTGCAGGTACTCCCTACGCCGTAGTTGCCGCACGAGTTGTGTGCCCGTGTGTACCACGTGCTCTCGCAACGATCGCATCAATACTCGCAGCTCACCGGTACCTGTTGAGGAGAAAAAAAAAAAAAAATTTCTAATGAATTTTATTTGCTTACACCTAAAGTTTATCTTGCTGGGCAATTGGATTGCTCCTTTTAGGTAATTGAGTTATAAGTTTTTTTCGATTCATGACAAATATTCTGCCATGGATTCCTAGAAACGGCGGAATCTGATAACAATCCGAAAATACCCGAGCTAAGTAGAACATCTCAATGTCAGGTCAGACGGAAAGGAAAACAGAACCTTTTATCACGTACAATCGGCTCAACTTCTGTTCGTTTTTTCATTTAGTCATTTCATATAAACAGAATGTAGATAAACCCATATTTACTGGTGGATGAAATATTATTGCATTAAATAGACACAAAAATTAATGTAGGTACGAAAAAAGCAATGGCACTCTGAAGTGTAAGAACTTTGATCATCAATTTGTCTTTGATAACGTGTAATAAAGTGCAACACGCATTCTTTAATGTTTTTTTTCGCCTTTATTGTAATACAAAAAATCGAAGAAAAAAAAATTCTTGCTGGTTGTGACTTTCATTTCTCAGTCAGATCGTCAAAAGAAAGACATATCCTACCCATTTTAAAATGTAACGACACAAAAAAGAAAATAAGTACAATGGGAGAGATGGCTTGTAAAAGAAGGCAGTGGTAGTATGTGGTTTTTTTTTTTTTTTTTTCAAGAAAAGAAATATTAACTGGGTAGAAGGGAAATCGTGACTTTAGTAGATACAGGCGAGTGAGACAAAGACACGCTAAAATGATTGTGAGAGCGCGTAAGTTAGGAATCGATGGAATATAAATTGATTTTGTATTAGCACTTTTTTAAAGCCTACTGTCTGCGATAGAAAAAAATAGAAACAGAAAAAATCGGTATATTTCTGCAACCTTTAGGTAACTTTTTTTTTTGCTCAGTAGCTTAACCGTACACTTGCTTATTTTTCGTGTTATTTATAGACATACAAGAAGGTGCAAAAAAAACTATTTACCCTTTGCAAAAAAAAATTCTATTCTCAGTACAAGCCGGTATTGTTCAGTACCACAGCAGAGAGAAGAGAATAAATAAAAAATACCCAGAGAGAACGAAGGAGCGCGTGCCAATTCCAGGCACCACCTCGTCAAATCTTCTCGTCTCCATTTTTTACGTGAGCCGCCAATGACTTTCTACGCGTGCCAAGCAATTTTTCCATTTCTCTCTTGCAACCCTTTTTTTCTCTTTACAACGACATGTGCACAATAGCTCCGTGTACACATCGAAACCTCGATCTCGTATGAAAAGCGCCTTTATCATGCTGCGAAGGAGTAAAATTGAAGAGATCGAAAGAAATACCTTTGTCACAACGGCAGAGTTATTTATCGGAGAAATAGAATACGGTATAAGGAGGAGATGAAGTGGGTGGTAAATAGAAAGGTATCCCAAGATCGCTGAGCCAGAGACGATGAAGAGAAGATGCTTGATGTATCAGGACGACCTCATTGACCTCAATGGAAATAAGCAAGTGGTAGAGCCAACCAAGTGCTTGTTGCTATATCTATTTTTTGACTTGATGAGCTGTACAGTGCACTTTTGCACTCAATGCCCCCGTAGTCGCCTCAGTTTGTGGCCAATTTCCAGGCAAGGGGCCTCTTTCTCTTTCGCGCTCTTATGACTTTTAAGATTTAGGGAGCCCCTTGCTTAACAATTTTTATTTTTTTTTTTCACTTTCTCTGCTCCTGCACTGATTTTTTGTACAGCCGACAAGATTTTTAAATATTTTGGACTGACGGAAGAAAAAGACCACTGATTTTTGATAAATTTTGTTTGCGTGGTTAAATATTTGTGTGATTTGAAAACAATTTTTAGACGTTAGATTTTTATGCCAATACTGTGTACTATTGATGGGGAGTTATGAAATTGTTTAAGCAAAAACAAAGAATAAATATTTTTTGCACAACTTTTGTTGCTCCAAAATTTGTTTGAAACATCAAACAGGAAAAAAATTTATTTTTATATATCGTTTCAGAGAAAATTTTAGAAAATGGAGGTTTCAAATTCATTGTATGGCTCACCACTTTTGTGTCTACAATCTGTTTGTTTTCTGATTAATTTTGCTCATGCTGTGGTCACAAATTAAAGCACAAGGCTTACAATAAATAAGGGAAAGCCGATTTCTTCAATCCGTTCGTGTGAGAATTTTTTTCTACAAAACAGATAAAAAAAATTGTTTAACTGGCTCCAAACCTCTGAATAAATAAAATAAAGAAAAAATCCCACATCTATATATTTATAAGCATTGAAAGCAACATCAATTTTGCCATGTGCTTTATTTTTTCGCAAATACCTACACAGCCGGGCAAACGTCACCGTCAATCATCCCTTTTTTTCTTATTTCGTTCTCTTTTTCACTTTTTCATTCCTTTCAGAACATACTCTGTATGCGTGAGTTTGCTTGTACTTTACATTTACGTAACAACGGCGCGTCTAACGCACTTGAAACGTGACGCAATGGCTCGCCTTGGGCGTCAAGCTCTCACATTGAAATAACAGACTTTGCGAGGCAACGGATATTGCGACGCGGCGTTTTTCTTCTTATTTAAAAAATATATTTTTCTTCTCTTATTACTCATTTTTGTCACTAGTCACTTTATTGAATCGAGTCTTACCAAGATGAGCGATGCAAATATTTATCTTACGTTTCTCTTCTTCGAGAGACATGATGATTCAATACGTACCATTTGCTACAGATGATCGTATAAATTGCTTCTGAAAATAATATAATTTTCGAATCGAGTAAATTATCACTGAGTCTACCCTTCGACAAAAAAGTGAAACGAAAATCGAATTTTTTTTTTCACTCAAGTTGACGATAATTAGCATTTTTTAATCTTATTTACCATAAAAAATAATGGTATTTCGTTATCGTAGGCAGTAATCACCCGACTAAATAAAATATCATCCCCTAAATACTAACAAGAGAAACAAAGAATCTCTTTGAACCAAAAAGATTTTTCCTCTGTCCTAGCTTCAACAAAAGTCGGCTGTGCATGATTTGTTGCATTGTTATCTAAACGAATAGCATCATCCTTACTTTTTGGCTCGAGTCGTGCTCGCTGGATCTGCGGTCTTGGCTGGTGTCTGGGGTGCCAAGAGGAGACTGTCGATTCGCTGGCCGATCTGTCGCCGTACGAGGATCCGTAGATGTCGACGAGGAGCTGGTCGACCAAGTTAGAGACGACGTCGTGCTCCTTTTCTCCAACTGGGTTTTCAGCAACCGGCGGTGGTTGACGATATTCCTGGTAAGAGTGAAATCATAGTTTTTCGTTTTAAAGTGCACTTTAATGATTTTACAGGAAAGTTTTTTGTTTTCGTGACTTTAACAGAAGCTTGGGATACTGTGCTTCGAAAAGTAGAAAATACAAACATGACTGCAGTGCTTTCATAGTGTCGTCTATCTGCACAAATTAAGACACCGTTAGAGAGGTTCAATATCTGAATCTCGATGGTAAAAATAAACGCATTATTTTTCCAAAACATGTAATAAACAGTTACGTTACTTATATATTTGACTCACACCTAAAAAACTACCGTACTCATGTAATATGTCAAAAAAATCAATTGGATTTTTGTTAAACACCAATATTTGAAAATTTTATCTGCAATCAGTAGAACAAGCCATATGCGGTCAAACCAACTTTATACGTTAATTATGATATCTGTAATAGTTCTAGTGTAAATGCTTGTTGATAAAGTTTCATGTGATTAAACGTTACAAGAGAATATGATATTGGTTCAAATTTTACAAAATAAATCTAGGCATTACAACTTTTCCAGTAGAAACAGTTGGGTATGGTAAGACCGGTATTTATTTGTGTGTTGGACCTTTTCTGATAGTCTTACGGCTCAACAATGATCCACAATAATGTTGTTAATTTAATATACATCTGATGTTTATTGATGTTGAGAGTGAGATTATTGTATATACTGGTTCAGCCAGTAGATAGAGTTTTATATGGTAAGACCGATGATTCTGATACATTTTAACCGTATCTATAGAGTTTAGAAAAAAAGGTCTGACTGATCCAAACTACATATATGAACACTAAACGCATAAATTTGTTTTTATTTGTTAGTTTTAAAAATAAAATTAGTTCACAAAACTCAGTAGAATCAGTTCGTTATGGTAAGACAAATGCTTGTAGACGATACGTGATCCATACATGATTTTTATAATTCAAGCACAATACTCGAATCGAAAATAAATGATATCAGAATTTAATTTAAGATTTTTTACCTAGCTATTAATTCAGTAGAAAAAGCTCAATGTGATAAGACAAAAATCACTGTTATAAGAGCTCGAATAATATTTTGATGAATGAGTTACGGTATCAAATTCAGTATTAAAAACTTGGTGTGGTAAGACCAATGCTACGAGCTTCTCTGCTTGTCCGCGATATTTACTACTTGGTATCGATAGTTAATAAAATTATTGAAGTAATAAAAATTCCTAAAAATATAGGGTATCAAAGATAACTATTTAATGCAAGGGTCCAAGTATTATCTTCAAATAAGTCAATGTCACTCCTTCGTCCCACAAAGAAGGTCATGAGCTACAACTCACCTTCCGGCCACTCCCCACACCATTGCCAGCCACAAGAAGAAACTCGGCCATTGCATCGTAGTCCAACGATTTGGATCTTATCAGACTCTGTGTCCTTCTGAAGCCATTGGCATCACCGCAACTCCGTCTCCTGGACTCGAGCCGCGTTTTCAAGGCCGGACGGCGATTGAGTTCGAGAAAATTCGGCGTCTCGTAGTACCGTTTTGTCAAATTTCGCTGACGATTCTGGGCACAGAAGGACGAGAAACTGCCGAGGACCAGCATGTTCCCGTAGACGCGCTCGCTTTCTACGGCCACGCATTTCAAGTGGTAACTGAACTCGAGTTCCGGTAGCGACGCTCGGCATTTCATTTCACGTGGTTTTGCTGGTCAAGCGGTGGTCAACGGTTGGAGGCATTTGCGTGGTCGTCATTTTGTTCAATCAAGAGGATCGGTTATTCGCACGTTGAAGGGGGATCGTGAGCGAGTTTATCGCAACCGGAAATCTATATGATATGACATAATTTTACGATCGACGAAACTTTTTTTAACGTAAAGAGGAATATTTTAGCTTTAATAGTGGATTTTTACAAGCATTTTATATCAGGGTTTTCAGAAAATGCAAAATAAATAAAAAATGTTCAAACGTAGTTTGGGACTCACCTTGAGCGTGGGCTTGTTTTTAGCGTTGATTTCGAGTGTTCGACAGCAAAATAATGTTACAAACATTCAAGCTTTTTCATACCTTCCTTTCAGTTATCGATGAATTTCTCCTTTTTTTTTAATAACTCTAAACTTGTGGTTCTAATTATTTAATTTCAACTTGTTATCAAGTTTTTTAGCGTGTACTTGTAATATAATTAAAAAACAGTTAATGATTCGGTATCTAAAACGGTAAACCATAATAATATCGAGTAAGCCATGCCTTGAAGTAAATAATTTACAAGCATACAGTGATAAAATTTTACTGACCTCAGTTTCGTTTCATTAAGTATACCAACTATGGATCTCCAGAAACTAATTTCTTTGACTAAATTTTTTATTGCTGACAAGTTGAAAATTACGTGGTTGTTGATATTACACTTTAAACTTATTGTCTCTTAAAATTTCCAACCTTAAAATTTTACAAACAATAATAACGTTAAACTATTAACATTACTTGGAAGAATTAACACTAATATTATCTCGCGTATTTAGACTCGATAAGTATTAAAATAAAAAATTTTAAAAAAAATCCTTTTTCAAGTGTATTTTAACAACTTATTTACATAACGACTTTACAAGTTGTGCTTACTCACAACTAAATGAATATAATTACACTGTTTAGAAAAACATTCGCTCGACAACGTATACATACATACCGTATTTTATTGTTGGATGCAAAGTCAATTTTCATAAACAAAAATAACAAAAAAAACTTATTCCGTACTTAATTAATATCTTATAGTTATTACATTACTTTAAAAAATTTTTTTTCAAACTTTGATTATTTTTTCAAAATTTTTATCAAGGTAATTGTCAACAAGAAAATTTAACATTAATTTTTCATCCTTTCCACAAAATTTCGACAAGTAATCATCGCAAAAAAATTTAATTAATTAATTACAATAATCACGATAATGTTGTTGAATCATTGTACACCGGAAACGATCAAGTTCTCGTAATTTTAATTTTAATAATGTGCAAAATCAAAATTTACATTAATAAATAGTTATTCGAAACCTCATACTATACACGAATATCATAGAATGTTTCCGTTATTTCGTAGTAATATTTAAAACTTGTCTACTCGACCCTGGGTGACAACAAAAATAGAGCACTACTAGCTTTTATACTCTTATCTCGCGTCAATTAGCCGACCATAAATGGAATACTAATTAGTCGCTCGAATGTGCACACTTGTGTTTGCATTTTTTTTTCTTATTTTTTTTTTTTNACTTCTATGAAGCATACATTAAAATTTTTCTCGCAAGTTGCAAATAATTAATTCCTCTCATTCTTAATTTTATGTAAACAATCATGTGTAGTTTTTTTTACATTTCAGTACAAATTACTCTAAGCTTAAATTTTTAACTTAACCCTAAAACAAAGAGCTATGCGTATATTTTGCTTTCTAAATTATATCTTCAGTAAATAATTTTCCTTAAACTTTTTAAATACTTTAGTAGTATTTTTAGAAGCATTTTTATTACAAAACCTTTGTATTCCCAAAAACGAAATTTCAGAACCATAATTTAGCACAATCTGGCATCCAATAAGTAAAGCAAAATCGTTGAATCATAAAACTGGCGTTAAATCTAGCGATCCGATTTACAAATGAAAACGCTGTGCTAATGCTTCAAATTGATTACTCAAGTTAGTACACGTCTCTCTCGCGCTACGTGGGTGTAAACGATATAAAAGCAGCATCTAAACTCGAGAGCACCACTGCAACCGTACAAGTGCGCATAGAGGACTAAAAATTCATTTGGAAATTAATTAAACGTAAAACCAGATCATCGCCTAACGAGTGATCGGATTAGGAATCAAGTATCATCACTAATTTCCATTATTATGAAATACAGAAGAGACACATTATTATTTTTAATAGTCCGCTGTAGTTGAAAAAACATTTTAAATAAAATTATGGAATTAAAAAATCCTTTAAGGCCATATGAAATAAAAAACCAAAGTTCAACCATTGATTTACCCATCTGCAATGAGAAAATATTAATTGAATAAACAAAGCCCCAAGAATTTGTGTACGCACGTCCCATCAAGCATAAAGATCATCCAACAATGTTTAAATTTTTAAAAAAACACCTATTAAATTTTCACATTCGATTAAATAACACGCACCGCTGCTCCCTGTCCAGCATACATTCCCAGAAGCTTACACTGTATTTCTTCCTCTTTTGCTTGCTTTTTGTTTATCATATCTATCATGTTTACTATCCAAAATAACCGACATGAAACGAGAAATAATTTCAACATCGATTAGTTGGTAAAATAATAAAATGTTTACCTCCAACACGCAACTCGACCAAGAACATATTAATCAGTATTTTTATTAATGTGCAAATCAACGCGAACCCATGAAAAGTCATGCCAGTCAAAGTAATATCATTATTCGACAGTGAATAAAATTTCTCACTTTCTTATGGCTCCTCGTACACCCGATCTTCACAGCCAGACACGCACACGCTCGTAAACATATCCCCTGGATATTCTCACTTCTAACGCACTTGTCTCTATCTTACTATATAGACAAAACGAGGAGGGAGAAAAGTGTCTCTTTCACGCACGTGTGTTCGTTGTTATCGATTTTCTATGGTTACCCCAGCTTGCTCCCCACCTTTTTTTTTCTCATGTAGTTTTTGCAGTGTAATACATCGTATCGAGTGTTGGAGTGGGTATATCGCATATTCAGCACTTTTATGCGCTTCGCAATATGCAGACGCGAGCGAGCGTCGAGTCCCTTTAATCCGTCACGATTTTCGTCGATACACGAAGCTACGGCTCGATGTGTTTTCATTTTTTAAGTGTAAAGTTCGCTGAAATTTTTTACTTAACAAAAAGTGTGTGCAATTAAGTACTCAAAGAAATATGTATTTTACATTTGGTCTAAAAAATGGAACTGACGCGAACACCTTCATTTGAGAAAAATAAAAATTGTCTTTTACACAACTTCTTTGAGAAATCAGATATGGTCTCGGAGTTTAATTGCTCGTTAAAACTTCAAAGTCTTCCAAACTCGATCCGAAAGGAAATTGAACTAATTGTGCAGAGTTATTTTATAACGACAACAAACCGTATGTCAATTATAAAAGTTCTTACTAATTTTTTAATTTACCTAGAAAGCAATTAATGTGCAATTAATTTCGTTTAGAAAAAGTCCAAAGCTTTATTTTATGCGTGCCATTCATCCTGTTGGAGGCCATAATATTTTATACAGTTTATAAACGTTCCTATCGGTTTTTCACAGTTTTATTGTATAAGAATTTTTCATCCCCCAGTCTTCTGTCGTGAAAAATTAGAAAAACATGAAAGTAGATCAAGAAAATATGTAGGATATTTTTTTATTCGTTGTCAAAAGTATACTCTTATTTTTGCACGCGTAGGTTTACATGATAGATCTCCAAGCAAGATGGATAATCTCACGACGCCCACGATTTTTTCCAACTCCCCGTAATATACTTACTCATTCCCTTGTTTTCCTTTATGAGAAATAATGCTTTTTTGTTTCTTTCCATGACATATAATCGCTTGCTTCGATCTTAAATATTGACTTCAAGTTATAAAAAAAAGTCTACTCAGGTGGTAACAATAAGCCGACTGTTTTTCATTTCAATAAACTGTAAATCTGCATTTACTTTACTTTCGTGATAACAATAAAAAATGTATGTTACAACTTTCATGAAAAAAAAGGTCTCAGCATAAACTTAACCGATGGTTCACTTGATATTCTTAATATTAATATTCATGCTGGTGTATTAATACATAAACTTTCGTAATTACTGCGATAAATACAGCTCAATACTTTAATCTCCATGAATTATCAATACATATTATGGTCAAAGAGGTACATTACCACGTAACCTGTATTTTAGTTAACAAATACACATAAATTCCGATATTTTATGCGTCTTTTACACTTTCTCTGATTGTACGAGTAACAATTCGGAGTTCATCAGTATCTCATTTTATTAACAAAAAACACCTGTATCTAGTGAAATATATCAATGTTGAAGGACTAGAAAATCAAGTATGCTGCGACCTTTATACAATGAATACGACGTATCTTGAGTTTTTTGTTGAAAGCAAGACTCAGCATTGTGTAAAAAATGAAGAAATAAAAAATAATAAGTATATGAGCAAGAAGCATGTAATAGCGTTAACTTCCTCCCTACGTCAAAGCACTAAACTCATCGTCAGAGTAAAAAAAAAACCTCTTTTAACTGCATTCGCAGCGAGAAACAGGGCAAAAAACGCCAAAGAAAAGAATAGAAAAAAAAGGAGAAGAATCACGCTGAGCCGCGTTGTTAACCCGATTACGTAAAACAAAGCTAGCAGCCCCGGCATACGGAAAGACTCGTCAACGACCTCGGTGACCAAACAAAGGCCCGCCTACGGTCCCTCTGTGCTCCAAAAAAAAAAAAAAAAAAAAAAAACCCACACTTTTCCTGCTGCGATCCATTCTCGAGCACGAAAAAAAAAAAAAAAGTTACAAATAAACGTAAGACCTGCACACACCGTCACGTGTATACGCATACGTAGAAAAACACAACTAGGGGTGAGCACGAGCGAGCAAAAGCTATAGCACAAGGAAAAGGGAGAGGGAAGAATTAGAAAGAGAGAGAGAGAGAGAGAGGCGGTGCAGTGCCGTCGCACGTACCTTCGGCCCCGGCGTTAACTGAAAATCCATAAACCGCGCGGCCGATCAGCAGCGACAGCCCTTGCCTGATGCCGAGGCGCCCGCCACTGTTGCGTCGCCTTCGCCGTCGTACAGGTCGTCATCGTCCGGCTCCTTCTCCCCTTCCTCCCCCTTTTCATACAAGCACACTTTCCCTGACTCCGGATGGCTGCGCACAACGACACATTCACATTTTCGTCGTGCACGGAGCAACGCTTTATCTGCACCCGCTCACTCCCTGCCGAGCACTTTTCACTGTTTACACGCGCGCATCTTTTTCTTTCTTTTTGTTGTTTTTTTTCTTTTTTCTTTTCTTTTTTTTTTTTTTT
>NW_019379493.1:27300-70162 GCF_000648655.2 Copidosoma floridanum
TTTTTTTTTTTTTTTTTTTTTTTTTTTTTTTTTTTTTTTTTTTTTTTTTTTACCTACAAATTTATGTGAGTTCATACGTCTTACTTTGGTCAAGCTTGTATTTGAAAACAAAATTAATACGAAATAAAAAGACAACGTGTGTGCACTGCATTTTTCGAATAGTTTTCAATAAAAAATTGCCAAAGTTATTAAAATGTTTTAAATACGGTTGAACGTAATTGTTTCACTTTAATAACAATAAGACGGACTAAAATTCTCAAAGAAACACGTAAAAATTTTCACAATATTTTTTTATATTTTATTTTATCTTAAAACGAATGTGTGCCTCACTCAAGTTATAATTTTTTTGTGCAATTTGATATTTTTTCGTTTTTATGCAAAAAATGTCCCACTTAACAACCACCGACTCTGATGAGCTTAGTTCATTCCGCAACAATAAATATTTATTAAAATATTAAAATACGAAATGACAAAAAAAGTCTTACCCTTCGTGATGATCCAAGGACTAAACCATCAAATTGGTATATTTGTAAATTTATTAACAAGTGTGTGCGGTAACATAATCATCACGTATGTTGAAAAAATTAAAAACAACCACACCCAAAAAGTATCAATAACCAAAACGCTGAATTGTTTTTAAACAAGCTCGCAAACTATAGTTAAAGTCCCATCGAGTAGGTACGCCGAAGCTCAACTGAAAGTGGGTGCTGATAACACTAGCCACTTTATTATTGAGCCTATAAGTGCGTGTAGAATAAAAAAAAAAAAAAAAAAAAAAAAAAAAAGGAAGGAAGGAACGACAGAGTGGGAACAAGCGATACGAAAAAACACTGCTTACCTTTTGTTTCGATAAGATTTGCGTTTCCTGAAGTTGTTCCGAGCAAGTAACCGACTGGGGGGATATGGACGAGTCTTTGTGAGAAAAACATTTTGTGCATTTAAATAGTTGCATACCTTTCAAGTCGTCGAGTTAACCAAGGACCAATTAACTAATGATTGAGAGATGATAATTTTGTGTGAGGAAACATTTGGATGAAATTATAAAAAAGTCATGTGTATTCTAAACGTTGTTTTTATTTCTGTGATTACATATTGCCAATTTCTTTTTTGATATAAACAATACTTTCATACAGTATAACAATATATTATGTCAATCAAGTACAACGAGTACTTGGTAAAATCATTCAAATTGTGATCTTAGCTAGTAACCACGAATGTACTTGAAATTTTACTGAACAAAATGAATTCAAAAGATGAAAAACAAACGAAACAAACAATGAAGAAAAAAAAATTGTTCATGTACAGTTTGTTCATTGTTAATAACACATCTTCATTTGAACTGATAAGAAAAGTTATGCATTTTTCATGTGAATCACGTTACAAATCAACATCACGCAACTCTTATAGGCAACCATCATCGTGCTCTAGTATATTTTTCTTTAGCTTTGTGTACTTTTTATCTCCTCATCATTGCGCGTTCCGTAAACATCTCTCTATAAATGATAACAGTAACAATACGTTAAACTTTGTACAAAATGTAAATAACTATTCTCTCGTGAGAATGTGTGTATATATATATAATAACGTCTTTGTTGTGCGCCACCACGTTTATAACAGAGGTGCCGACTGAACTATCGCGTAAACGTGAGTACATAACACACGTATGCGCGCAATACACTTTGTCCGCTGTCTTTGCGTTGAGCAAAATGATTGGGGACGGAATAATCAATCACACCCTTCCATCAGGTGAGCTCGGTGTACTCGGTGTATCCGTGATTCGGTGGGCCAAGCAACAGCACGCCGACGCTTCGATCTTTGGAGGCAGTGACAATATCTGGTTGTTTTTTTTCTTCATTAAGAAAACTACCTTGCAATAGGGGGAAAAAAAAAAACTGTCATCAACTCGAAAAGGATACATTCATCGTAAGGGGAAATATCCAAGTCTTGTATGTCGCTCTTGTGCCGGTACACCTCGCCGAGGTACTCGTGTCTATCCGAATATCGCCGATACCTCCTCAGGACGCCGTCGTCGCACACGGAGTACAAGGTGCTGCCGTTCGAGGTGTAGCGCAACTTCCAGACCGGACAGTTTTTGTGCTCCTTCAGCAGCTCCTGTATGCCGGAGTCAGGTACGTAAGCAGAAATCAAATCTCCGCCGCTCATGATCAGACCTGGGTAATCAAATTTTACCGATTAAAACCCATTGTATACCTTCCGTGTTCAACAAGTAAGTAAAACTCAAAAGGTGTTTACTGTAAAACCCATCCTCGGCGCTGCGGCAGTACGGCTCGGGAGTGATGCAGACCGAGTTGACGGAGTGGCCGGTCTGAAAGGCGTAGAGTACTCGACCGTCGGGCGAGGAAATCTTGCAGGTGCCATCGGTACCGCCCGTCAGTATCGAGTTCTGCCAAGGCCACGAGGTCGGCAAGAAACATATGTCCCGAATCGTCGACGTGTGCAACTGGAAAAAAAACCCAAAATCGACCATCACACGCTCGGGCCGTTGCTCGAAACTTAAAAGCCAAAGGTATATACACACGTCGTAAACAAAGTCCAAGGGCAGTGGCATTCGCAGGTCGACGAGGGTGAGGCCCTTGCCGTTGGCAGCTACGGCACAGGCAAGATTCGGCCCCGAGGGATCAGTCGCCAAGCCCGTCCTGTCCCTGCCACCGTAGGCGCAATTGTCGTACGCCAGGAGCTGCTCGCCTCGTTCAACGTCCACCACCACGAGACGCCTGGTGTTCGTGGCAGCTAGTACCTACACATACGATACATTTCGACTTAAGGATCGTCGGGTCGAGCAAATGCACAAATGATCGGATGGTGCATAAATTACCCGGGAGCCGTCGGAGGTGAAGCGCACGGCGTTGACGTTCTTGGCCTGCGTCATCGGCGTCACCTGATAACACATGAGCAACTCCATTCGCGAGGCCGAGTAGAGGTTGACCTTGCCGTCGTACCCACCGGAGCAAAAGAGATATCTGTCCTGGAATAAAAAGCATACGTGACTCTCGAGGTTTCCATGAATTCCTACAGATTTGTGAGATTGGGATTCGTAGCGTTGAAAAATGCAAGAATCAAAGAGGACTACGCGTTTGTGAAAAATTGATACGTTGTTGCACAATTCATCGGGACACCCGAGAACGTAGAAACGCGCGTTTCCTCAAACAAAAAACAAGAGGATGTGCTGCGTGCCACATATTGTGTACCGTGTAGAGTTTTGACAAACAATAAAAAAAGCAGGCACGTGTGCGAAACGAGTAGACGAGCTCGGAGTGTCTGATCCACACGTGTGTTAATTAAAAAAAAAAAAAAAAAGAAGAAAAAACAGACGGTATTTGCACACGTGCGGAGCGAAAATAGAAAAATGAAACGGATGGATGGAACCACCTAGAGAGAAATTAATCAACTGAGTGTATAATTAGAATGATCGTTGGTCGTCAAGTGGCTGTTTTTATTTTTATAATCCATTGATCCTGTGAAATGGTTATCTGTATATGAAATGTGCGAATGTATAATTTTTAGTTTTACAATGAGGTGTAAGGTGTTTTTTTTACCCTAGGACTAAAAGCGACGCCTCTGACGCTGCCCTGGTGGAACTTGAGGAACTTGGGGGTGCCCTCCTGCTGCATCCTCGTGCCGTTTTATTATCTTCCCCGTTGCTTCTTTCATCCAATCTTATTTGTTCTTGATTTTCTTCCTCTTCGACTTGTGCTCGTTTTTTCCTTCCTTGGGTCTCTAGCGTGATTTCGGGCCTTCTTCCTCGAACGCGATCGTGTACTGCAATACAATGTGCGTCACAATTTTAATTTTTCGAGTCATTAAATTTTTTTTACTTTAAGTCATAGTCCGTTAGTCATTTTCGGGTTTTCCCGGGAATGATTGTTAATATACTTATTTCCAAAAATTCGTGTAATTCATTGTACGACCAAGAATAAGTATGCTCTAGTTTGGAGATTCGTTTTAATTTAAATCGGTATTAATTTAGAGCAAAATAGAGAAAAAAAAGCATCAGTTGACAATATTTTCGAAATTATTTTTTTTTTGCAAGTAGTTTTAAAACGCTCGTACGATTCCTCGTGCTATAAATTATTTGAAGTTTTTTGCAGAAACAACATGCCTGTAGAACGTAAAAATATGACGATCAGGTGTTAAATAATGTGCCTGACGATGAGGACGACGATGACGTTGGAGTCACCCATAATTATGCAGAAAGTAAGAGAGGATTCGTCTGGATTCACCCAATGAAATTTTCAATAAAGAATATTTAGTAAAAAAAGATGTATGATTTGCGTTACAACTTTTTAAGGATAATTTATTACTCGTACTACAATAACTATTGATATGACGATGTTGCTGAGAGTAAAAATATTAATTGTATAATTTGTAAAAAATCGTCGTGCATATTCCTACACGTAAATTTTGATTCTTAAGTAAAAGATAAATGTTTTGAAAAACCATTTGTTGAAATGAAAGGGTAAACAATCCAATAAACTAATGATAACAATAGAAATCACTTTCTTTGAGAATGACAAGTTAATGATAAACGTTTTAAAACTACTTCTAGAAATGAATCGTTTCGAAAATACTGTTAATCAATGCCTTGCTTCCGCTTCTTTTTCCCCTTTTCGTTTTTAATTAATATCGATATAAATTAAAAAGATTATCACAACCAAATTGATAGCACACTCTTGGCCGTACATGAAGTTCCAAGAAATTTGGAAAATAAATATTACCAATTATCCCTGGGATAATCCGAAAACGATCGATCAGTGGGCTAGAAAAAAATCTCAAATGACACGGAGAAATAAAATTGTGACGCACACTATTGCTGTAACAATGGCACAAGTGACAGTAGGTCGAGGTGGTCGTAAGTGCAGGAGAAAAAAAAATAAGCAGCCCTCCCTGGAGCGCAGTAAGGCTAGTTTTATTTTTCTTACCGAAAAGCTTCACTAATAATTCGACTAAAGCGATCGGTAAGCATATAAGTATACTGCCAAATTAGGTAAGGAGAAGAAAAAGAGAAAATCGGGATAAACTGTATCAATGAAGAGCAATAAAAAGAACGCCTTCATCATCATCATCATCATCATCATGGCATGTTGTATCAAACACAACCTCTTCTCTTATCTCCCGTTCATCCACGACGACACATCACTTAATAATAATAATAATAATATATGTACTTAGCAGTTGGCCTGTCAGAAACACGACCTTATTCAGTATTTACACTTACGTTTACATCATAAAAAACCATGAGCGTTAACACAGGCACGTCTCAATTTTCCACGCACTTCATGCACCTGCCCATTCATATTACCAACTCTCTCTCTTTTCAACACCTTCAAAACCGTATGCAATTAAATTAACAGTAACAACATTTGACAAATGTAAACTATATCTCAAAAGATATTTAAATTATACGTGTGCTAAAACTAAGCACTTGAGCTCCGATGTTTACATTGAGTATACGTGCGGTAGCGTTCAAGCAGTACTGTACGTGTGCACTGCATAAGTATATGCGAATGCGCTGAGTGCTTTTTTTTTTGGAGCAACGATCGTCTATATCTTTATTGCAGACACTCCCCTCTCCTCTTCTTTATCTTCATTACAGTAGCTCTTCACACTCAACTGATGAGTGCGACTACCTGATACATGATACTTTTAACTTAGGTATCTGCAACAATTGTTACACATTAAACTAAGGCCGTTGATGTTGATATCTCGATGCAGTAGAGTAGGAGGGCACTATTAGGCACAGTTAGGCACTTTGAGAGCATGTAGACAAACGCATTACACACAAATACGAGTGTACCTATGTATTCTCATATAAGTACCTAACTCAGCAACAGTAGCAAGCACAGAAGGAGTCACTTAGCAACTTTTTTTTTCAAGCTATAAGTATAATTACGTTGTCGATTATATTTTCTATAAGCAACGTTCGACTCAACAATTTTTAAGAGAGAAAGAAAGCCCACGCGAATTATTATTTTACACGGCTGTATTTAAATGTAGTAAGTAAGTATTGGGATTTAATTTTACACCAAGCGCGAACGACTTTAGCTTAGATGACTTGGATCGGAGATCCAGATCAGATCCTTGTGTGGCGCATGCGTCGACTGAGAGTTTTTTTGCATTGCGAATGTTTATATACTTGGTACCTATATGATTTTGCAATACTAAATGTACGAGAGCTCGGGAAATGAGTCCTGGCCTACTGTGGCAAGTACCTACTAGTATTTACACACGATTTCTCTAAAAGATTACATGGGGCTTGTGAATTGACGAGAGACAGTAGGCATACTTAGTAGAAAAAAAATAATTTAATATCACATTATAATGCACTCGCATACTCGGAGATAACTATTTACAATCGAATGATGTACATAATATTTAAATGTGTATTTTTTTTTTTTTTTTTTTTTAATTTAATTGTCCATAAGTACGGAAGTGAGATAAAAATCGATTTAGCGAAAAAGTTTCGTAAAGTACACTTTTTTCTGGCGGATTTGTAAAAAAATTTTACTGAAAATATATGATACGTGGATGCCGTGAAAACGTCGGTTTCCTTAATTATAAAAATACCGTAAAAATTCATCCTTTTTTTTGATAAATTTCTTATAAAGCTTAGAAATAACTGTCGCCGCTGCCGATTTTTAACGATTTTTTCATCGGCGTTCTACTCTTGTCTTTTTGTATTTGTTCCTTTGGCGCACTTTCACCCTCGAGAACTTCAATTCTGGTCCTGTTCATTTCACTCTCGACTAGTTTCTTCGATATTTTCTCGTACTCGTTATCGTCTAAGAATTCATCGCTATTGCTGCCGCTGCTTCCCTCCTGAGACTCCAATTCTACATGCTCGATTTCTTTGATTTGAGTTGATTCTTCTTCCGTTTTTGGAGATTCCTTTTTCACTGGCACATTTGAGACTGTTTGAGTTTGAACTTGTGTTACACTCATTACTTCACAAGTTTCCTGAAAAAATTATAGTTTTTTTACAGTACACAATATAATAGGTTAGCTAGTTAAAAAAACAATTTTTACCCTACCATTGACCCACGATTCGTTTGAACCTGAGTCTGTGTAATATTTTCTATTTCTCTAGTTTCCTAAAAAAATGAGAATATTTAACAGTAGGTGAAATCTGTATTTTGGCGACCTTTCATTATTTTTTCTAACGAAAAATGACATACTGATTGCAAAATTTCGATGGGCTGCCGAATGCTGGTGTTGTAGTCAATTGACGATTGCCCCCATTCTCTTCCGTGAATGTAAAAATGGAACAACGGCCCTATTCTAACTCCGAATTTTCCTCCAACAAGGATAAATGTTAAGCTATATACAAGTAAAAGTGTCAGAGAGAATATCAAGGGTTTTGCTATAGGTTGTATCCACCAAGGTAAAGAATCTGAAAATTAAATTAAGGTAAGTAGATAATTTGAAAGCAAAGCAGAATAAATCATAGCAGTTGTATATTTACCAGAAATGGCATCAGTAAAGTGGGAAAACTCTTTGCCGAAAAGCAATAGTGGATAGGAAATCGATTTGCAACACATGTGAATGAAGGCATGTACTGGTGTGACTTCCAACATAGGATCATTCATGATTGCTTCATAATACTTCAAGCAGTCACCTTTACCAATGCCTAGAAAACGTTAACATTTTTGGGACCGTGATTACGATGCACTTCACAGTGTGATAAGTTTTTTGTGTAAAAAATTAGTTATTTGTACCCCAGAACAACTTGAATGATGCTATGAAGCCAATATCTTGGGTTGCACATTCGTCAGGCATCTTGTAATACATATGTCTCTGAGCTGCTAGTTTTATTTCAGCATCCTTTTAAAAAAATATAAAAATGTAAAGAAATTTTTGACATTTTTTGTTGGTATTTTTCCCCTTTACCTGTAAGAGCTGCATCCAAGTCATAACAAAACTTATTATAGTTATAACTGAAAACAGCAAAGTAATAATCCCTAACTTAGTCCTAGTTCCTTTTACTATGATTGGAATGATAATCATAGAAACAAGTAGGGATACAAATGTTTTTCTCTGAAACAATAAATTTTATACACTAATCTGAGTTGTTTCAAAATTTATATTTGATAACACATTGGGGGCCATTAAACGTACACGTTCGTAGAGATAGAAACATAACATATCAGTGTAACTAAAGAACTCGTTCAACAAATCAACTGGAGGTTGCCTTATAACATCACCTATAATACTATCAAGTTGTCTTATGGAAATCTTTCCTTCTCCAAAGCCCTTTAATATTTCCAACTGTTGTAAATTTGCTTCAATGTTGACACTTCCAGTGACATTGTCATCATGTACCTAAACAAACAGTTCATTACATTTTCTGTGATAGGGCATGTTTGATTTGTACAGCATAGAATTATACCTTTAATCTAGCATTTTTAAGTAGTATATTAATGAGACGTCTTGCAAAGACTTCATAAGATCTATCGTTACAGTAGGTATAATATTCATTGCTTTCATATCTTATTTCTCTGGAAAAATGGTTGGTGTGAAAAAAATTGTTAATTGATAAAATTTGAAAATAAAGATGACAAAATACTTACAGTTCATTACTGGACTCATACCTTTCAGGTATGACCACTTTTTTCTTCTGACGGCTGTAGAACAACGAGTTTGGATCAACAACCTCTTTTTCCCTGCAAATAACATTAAAAGTTGGAGCAAAATACAACATTTAGAGCACTTATTATGTCAAGTAAGAAACTGAAAGATCAACAAACTCTTCCATAAAAGTATCACTGGAGGCACTGTCGAACAAGTGAAAAATGTAGAATGCACTGATAAACAATAAAAAAAGCTTCATGACTGGTTGTCGAGCCGTCACTTTACTCTTCTAAATAATTTTCAATCAAATCGTCCTCATAACCTTGTCAGAGCAATTTCTACAACCCGTAGTTTAAAACACAACCTTTAATGGTTCGATATTTTTCATAATTAAAATAAACTATTATTTATTATTCAACACTTTAATTTTTCTCGCCCAGAAACTGAAACAAGTAAGTGAATAAAAGGTTAAGTAAACACGAAGGGAATGAAAAAATATGTTGACAGTTGACGCAACAAATAAAATATAAGAAACGAATACTAATTGCGAAATATTTATCAGCAATGAGAGCGAGAGAGTGATAAAAAATTATTGAGCACACAGTAGATGAGTAGTAGTCGACTCGAGAGCACTGGCACACAGTAGACTATACTAATCTACTCCTCTCTGGGTCCGTACTACTGCCTGTGCTTCCATGAGTCAATGGTGAAAAGCTTAAGGTATTGTAAGTTTGTGAATATGGTTGATTTTATAAGCCACATAAGATAAGTAGAATATTTATACTTTTACATGTCGATTTTTGGCTCAAAGATAAATTGTAAGCTTGCCGCAGATAGCATAGGATACGTCAATTTTTATTGTCCATCTACAAGATCAGTTGCGGCTAGTTTATAGTTAACAAAGTGTCTCTACTGTAAGTATAGTAATAGTCATTTGGATCAGCGCCATCTAGCGGTTTTCATTTTTTCGCCAAAAGTGGCCTCTAAAATTCTGAAACTGAGCATAAAGGCGTAGAGCCATTTAGTCAATTATAAACCAGCCGCAACTCATTTGGGAGGTATAAAATAAAAAAATAACGATACGTGTGTTTTTGGCGGCAAGTTAACAATCTATCTTTTACTCGAAAATTTATCTTTAAAAGTGTGAATACATAGAAGGTCAATTTTTTGGTAAAAAATAGATTGTTAACTTGCCGCCAAAAACATACGTATCGTTATTTTTTCATTTTATAGCTATCTAATTAGTTGCGGCTGGTTTATAATTGACTAAATGGCTCTTAGCCCTTATGCTCGGTTTCAGAATTTTAGAGGCCACTTTTGGCGAAAAAATGAAAACCGCTAGATGGCGCTGATCCAAATAACTATTACAACTTACAATAGAGCCGTGTAATTGATTATAAACCAGCCGCAACTAATCTGATAAATAGACAATAATACGTTGACATTTTTTGTGCTATTTGTGTCAAGTTTACAAGCTGTTTTCATCCGAAAATCGACCTCCTTTAAGTACACACACACACACACATATATATATAGTCCGCTGACGCTGACCATATATTATTATGCGCCATTCGATCGAATTATATCATATATCTTGGCTGAATATATATAGTAATTCTTAGAGGATTGATATTGATCGATAGATTAGATCATTAGATAGTATAGATTCATGTACACATATAATATTGCAACACTGATGCATCTACGTAAATGTTTTCCGCATAACGCATACCGCAACGGACCGACGGACGGACACGTCGCATAGGAGATTCGTGCGTCAAACGACGCGATTTGGGTTTTCTGTACCTGTAGGTATGCGAGCGCTATTTTTTTCAAATGACGTGACGAAAGTATGTCAAGCGTAACGCAATATGTTCCAACTTTAATGTTAAGTCATAAAAAAATATATTTAGTGTTAATGATTAGTTTTATGTACAGTTTGAAACGAAAATTTGGATTAGGTTATGTGACGTGTTGCGTCGTTTGAAATACGTCCATTAATTTTTTGCTTCAGGATTCTCTAATTCCCTTTATCCGACTTCATTTTATTTATGTTAATATAACGCTTCGTAAAATTTGTAAACTCGCAAAACTTAATTATATGATGACTACAGTGATTTACCCTACCAACAACCAAACCTTCATCTTCAAAAAGTGGAATCTCAAACATACACAACTTTTATTAGTTATTTTATATTAAATCGTTGAAAAAAAAAAAAAAAAAAAAAACTTGCAAGTTATTTACTTTTATCAACAACCATCGCGTGTATATTAATGTCATTAAAAAAAATTAAACATAAATTTTGTTATTACGCGTGTATAAATCGTGTACGTATTACATATGCTTGATGCATTAGCCAATCAGGTGAGCTCTTGTCGGCCCTTATCGATTTTGGATAAAAAGAAGCCCTTTCGTCTGGATCGGCTCGACTCGTTATTTGTACTTTTATACCATAAGTGATCTTGCGTTTTCTTCGTCCACCTGTTAAGTAGACCATTCCTTGCGTTATTTATTAATTTATTCATAGTATTCATACGAAGACTACGCGGAAACGCAAGCGGCTTTGACCTCGTGCAGCTGTGTGTTTTTGTTTTCCCCCTTCGGTTTACAAGTGTTAAGAGACAATCGAGTTGTGCTGACGGTTTGTTTTTGTGAAAAGGAATCGAATAATAAATAAGGAATGGCAGACTCGTCATTTGAAAAGGGAATAACCGAACTCGCCAAGATGAAGGTAAGTGGTGCATACATTTATCATTGTATTCTATTTAGTTGGTACTTTTACACCTCAAAATGCAGGTGCGTGTGAATAACTTAACCTAAAATTTAAGAGGCGGCGGCGTCTCCACGACCGAATTCACAGTAGAGGTACCATACTACGTGCATAGAGCATTAGAGCAACCTCGTTCTACTACTTATAGATGTATTGACGCATTTCCCATCATTTCGGTTCTTATGGTGTATTAATAGACGTTTGTGCGATCATTAAAATAGTCTTGTGTAATTTCCGTTGGTTGTTGCTGGTGTATTGATTTTGTTGAAACATTGATTCTTTGGAGATTTTGTTATAGATCAAGCACTTTGTTGACAATGAACAAAGGCAATGTACGTTATTTGTTTACCAAGAGGAAAACCTTAATTTTACCTTTTTTTACTTACTCCTTCAGAAATACTTGAGATTGACACTGAATTGATGGACATTTATTTTCATAGGTAGCAGATTTAAAGGCTGAATTGAAGCAGAGAGGTCTACCTACTACAGGCAACAAAATTGAGTTAGTTGAGCGTTTACAACTGGCTATTCACGGTAAATATCTTGGGTGACTAATAAACTGTTTAACTCCTTACATTATCAAACATAACATTTAACATTAAACATTTTGTTGTAAGATACATCATTATCATTGGATGAAGCTGCAGATGAAATTATTGATGAAGATGCAGTACTTGAGGTAAGTGGAAAGTCCTAACGTATTTGGAATTAAGATGTGTAACCTGTATTCATTATTTTTTATACATCATAGGATGAAGAATTAGAGACTGAGGAACTGAACGCTAAACCTGACTCACTTTCTGCGGAAGTTGTAGCTTTAAAACGAAAGGCAGCTGATGATGACAATAAGACTCCTGCCAAAAAAATTGTTCTCAATAGAACTAATAAGATTGAAGACGTTAAGGTTGATAATGGTCAAAGCAAAGAGGAAGAAGAAAAGATTGACAAGCCATCCGAGGAGGCTGAAAAAAAAGTTATTAAATTATCAAATTCTAACAATGAGGTAATTTCTTTTTTTACCCCTAGCAAGTAGAGTAGTTTTAATCTACTCATAAGCTCGTAATCCATGAAAGTTAGACAATGTATTGAAAACTACCTTGCCACTGTAGTAGTTTTGTCAATTACTGACAAAGAAATCACGAATTCAGTTTTATAGTTAAATGCTTTAATCCTTTCATCATAAAAATTGAATTAATATTATCATATTATCAGCGATTGGCAATGAGGGCAAAGAAGTTTGGTATGCCATTGACAGAAGCTGCCAAGAGAGAATTACGTGCTGCAAGATTTAATGCTACAAGTAATGGAACTGATAATAATAATGAATCTCTAATTAAAACAATTAAAACTACTACAGTGGTAAACTCATAAAAATCTAACCATTTTTCAATTTATTGCGTGAAGAAGTATAATTAGTTGACAAACTTCTAATTTTAGACAAAAGCGAACAATGACGCCAAGGACGAGAAAAAAGACTCTGATAAAAAAGTTATTAAACTGTCTGAGCTATCTAGTGCTGAGGTATAGATTTCAAAATATTTCTAAATAAACTGCGTCATGTTTTGCCTGCAAAAAAAAATTTTTTTCATAACAATTTTACTTTTTCAGAGATTGGAAATGAGAGCCAAGAAATTTGGTGTTCCTCTGTCAGATACTTCAAAGAAGGAAGCTCGTGCTGCACGTTTCAATACAGGTACCAAAAATAGTAACAACACTGGTAAATCTGCAGCTTCAATTAAAAATACTCCAGTGGTAAGAATTTTACTTAAATCACGTACATAAAAAGATGGGTGTTGAAAATATTATTTTTAAATTTTTATTATTCTAGCCAGCAAGTTACGAGTTGCTTAAAAAAAGAGCAGAAAGATTTGGTACGAATGTGTCCAGCCTTTTGGATAAAGCAGAGATGGAAGCCAAAAAAGAGCAACGTAAAGCTAGATTTGGAGATACTAAGCCGATGGAGAAAGAATCCTCTACGAAAGTCAAACTTGTCAAATGATATGCCGTGATATGCTAAATCAGTAATTATAGACTAAAGCATATTTTTTAAGTTGTTCATTTTTTTCCAATAAATTGATGTCAAAATGTGTAAATATTTAACATTTTTTATGTAACTTGACCAAAAAAGGTACATAAATTTAAGTACAAAATATAATTTGTAAAGAAAGCTTTTTTCAATAAAAAAACTCATAAGACGTTTTTATTTCATCAGCAAATAATTCTTGTTCTGTCAGAGCTTCAAAGTACAATAATAAACTTTTATTAAAATCTCAGCTAATCGGCAAACAATAATCCATCGTAATATTTATCAAAAAAAGATGTAAAAGCAGATTGGAGTACAAATGATAAATTAATAAATTAGACCTCTAAACGTTACAATATTTCCTACAAAATTATATAACAACGCAATTATTTTGTTTTCTTTTTATCCATATTGGAATACAAAAGTGAACAGAAATATCTCTAGAGTTCCAAAACACAACTAAAAATCTCTATGAAGTAGGTATTTGTAAAAATATCGTCAACCTAATAACACATTTTTCATTATTTTTATGCATACAATATACATACATATTTATCACTTTTTGTCATATATTTACGCTCATTTGTGCGAAATCATTTTTAAGACCTTGAAAAATTTTTCAAGCTCTAATTTAATTACTTATTTGCATAGAATTAGAAATCTCAAGTTGTTTTACCGATTAACGTTAAAAATTTTAATGGAACATTTTCAAGTGAAGAACCGCAACTGATTTCATAACGTGAATTTTTCAAGATTTTAAAACAGCACTCGTGTTTTTCCCTTCGAAATTTCTTATTCCCATTACTTTGCAAGTATCGTAAGTAAATTGTACATTTTTGGCTTAGTCAAAATTTTTATTCCTCGCATATATATATGTAACGATCAACGCGATCGTTCGCCTGTATTTACTTCGAGAGATGCATATAATATACAGATATCCCCTTAATAACTTTCCCAATATAGAAAGAACAAATCGACTACTTCATACGTGGATTTATACATATATATATACTCTCAGTAAATTTATTTATATTCTTTTCTTAACTTGTTACTTTTGATTCTCCACGCCACGAACGTGTGTGCTATGCACAATCTTCACAGCTTTCGAAAGGCTCATTGCACCAATTGTTGTGTGTCATTATTATAGTGTGCAACTACCCAATATTTATGTTATATTTACGTACACACGTCAAAAAGTGCAATGTTCTGGATTCTAGCTCAATCTTCACTTAACAATTAATTATGCATACCTACAGCTTTATTTCATCTATAAATTTTCTAGGATAGATGTACTTTTTTCTTTGATTTAAAACTTCAATAGTATACACTATGCGACCACATGCAGGATCAACCCTTAGAAGAATATTTTACTGAAAACTGATTTAGTTTTTTATTTTACGCACTAATATGTATCTGACTTTCCATATATGATAGGAAATTGTTGAAAAATTAATGTTGTTGGTACGATTATATGAAGTAAGAAATATATAAATTATTTCTACATTATGGATAAATATTGTTGAAAAATTAATGTTTATTTCATACACGTGTGGTTCAATATTGATTAAAATTCTTGGATAAAAGGTGAAAGATTTGAAAAAAGCTTCTAATCAAAGTAGTCACTCGAGTAAAAATGATTTGGGTAAGATTTATTTTTATGTATCATCGATTGCATTTAATTCATGCACAATTACAATGTTAATCATCAAGTGAGAATTATAATCAAGTTTTTTTTTTCTTTTTTTTTCATATCTTATTGAACAATTTTGGCGTAAGCCCGAGAGAAAATACAAAACTCGTGATAAAAATGTTTTTTTTTTTTTGTTCCTCAACGTTCTCAATGGAATTTTCTAACTAGGGAAGACTATCGTTTAATTTTGCGACGATATCGAAGCTTGAAACGTTCGCTCTATATAAATCAAACCAATAGCTCGAGACTCGCCTCGTCGCTAACATTTACACGTATTTATACATGTGCTTAAACAAAAAAAAGGCATCTTTTATTCAAGGTTCTGTGTCTTTTTTTCTAGTCACAATCAAGTACCTGAAATCTCGTTTCGGGACGCAAAACAATTGCGCGAAAACTTAAAAAAATAATAAAAAATAAAAAAAAAGGTAAATCAGGAAACATGCGTACATGTATACATATATCACGTGTTTATCGATCCATCCCATATAGGCTCATGGAGTGTGTAAGTTAGAACCATTTATCCAATTGTGGCATTAAATCACTTTACTTATTAATTTTTTTAACCATCAATATGCCTATAATTAACACAGATTAGGTTCCTCATCGAAAATAGGCCCAACAAACAAAAGCGCACCAGCTCCGAGCTACGTATTCCTATAGATATAATCATAGATAAACAAAGTACAGCATGGGATCATCGACGACACGTACTCGCGCGCATATAAAGACATCCAGTATCCATATCAATGTTCATAATCTCCGTTATCCTGCCGAGCGAGATTCAAAATTTGACTCCCCTGTTTTTTTTTTTTGTTTTTTTTTCTTCCTTACTTCGGCCTAAGACCACTGCCGGACGCCAATAGGGTGAAACTCGCCGTGGAAACGGTCGCCGGGTTGGGCGTCACGGCCGGCGTCTCGCTTATACCCTCGCTCTTGTACCGGATGTTCGTGTACTCCCTGCCGAGTTGCAGCGACTTCTGTGGAACAACCGATCGGGGGGAAACAAATGTATACTTTGCAACAAACCCTCTTGTATGGAGAAATAATACGCTTTTATAAACGCAAGTTTACCTGTTCGGCTTGCATTCTTTGGGACACGGTCTCGATGTAATGCAGCACGGCCAGGTACACGAATTTGTACTGCGCCTCCGTCTGTACCATTCCCGATCGTTGCGAGCGCACCCTCTGGATGGTCCTTTGAATGTCGATTTCGCAATCCAATCCTGGAGAGGAAAAATATACAATCATCCACTTATGGGCCCAATCGATCTTGAATCTGATTATTTAAGGCCAAACTGGCACCCAAGAGCGTATTATTATCTTTTGGAATCGTTAAATCGGTAGTTGGATTCGATTCCCATTCGTGTACGGACGCAATAATTACGTGGCATACTGACCGTGTCTCTTGATCTGGTCGAGGATCATGTCGATGACGATGAACGTGCCGGTCCTACCGATCCCTGCGCTGCAGTGCACGAGGATCGGCCCAACCGATCCCTGCGCGGGTAATCCGTTTCCAGTGATCGATTCTTGTCTCGCGTTGACGTCGTGCAAAAAGTTCAAAACGCAGCCTGGATCCGACGGCACTCCGTGATCCGGCCACGCCTATACGGGGACACGTAACATCACGCGGTTGCTCGTATATTTTTGTCGTAACGAAATCAAACCCAACCAATGATACATGGGTATAAAAGTTACCTGAAAGTGGTAATGGTAGATCCGCCGTGGCTCCATGAACGCCGGCCTCGTGCCCTGGAGCAAAAACTCCCTGAGCGTGTAGTCGGCCGTCGACGTGCGGCTCAACGCCCTGACCTTCCACTCGTTGCCGTACTCGCTGACTTCTCCCTCCTCGGGCCAGTACCGGGCGCACTTGTTCTGCAAGTACCAAACATCTGTATTGTTGTACAAGACGTAAGAAGAAAAAAGAATTATCGTAACCCCTTACTTTTCCCCGTTCCATTTCCTTGGTGGTCATAACGATGACCCGCGTGTTCTCCTGGTAGACCATGTGCCAGAAATCGGCAATAGTGTTCGGCAGGCAGCCCTGCGTCGCTATGTAGCACTTGTTGAACAGTCCACTGTCCGCGCTGCTCACAGTCGATCCCGAATCCTCCTCGTTCTGTGCGTTTTCATTGGGTTTTAGTATGCATATAACAATGACGAAAAAATAAAGAGGGTAAAAGTGCTCACTTTGATGTAGTTGGCGTTTATGTAATCGGAGCCGGGCAAGTTCGGATCGACATCTTTCAACTTGACGCGCGTGTGGTCGACTGGCGGGGAGAAGCAAAAAAGGAGTGAGCAAACGAGAACAAAATGTATAGGAAAAAAAAAAGAAAAAAAAATCGGCGAGAGACTCACAGGGCAGGATGTTCTTGTATCGGTTCTTGGCGCGATTCTCGGGCCTGAGGCCCTCCTTGCGCGAGAACAGGTGTCGGCACTCGAGTTGCTGCAACGACTCGAACTCCTCCCAGAAGCCGGCCTTGCCTTTGTTGCCCCGACCAGAGTCCTCGTCGTCGGCGAGGCTGCTGGCGCCGTTGCTGCGACTCAACCAGCCGTTCGAGCAACCGTTTTCCTTGTGCAGTTGGCGGACGCGGCTCTCGATGCCGCTCGCGCTTATTCGCGTCGCGTTGAAGGGCTGCCTGCGATTTTTTTTTTAAATTTACAGTGCAACGGGAATAATAAACGGGGGAGGGCTGGTGGATGTTTTTGTTGTCGTTACCGTAGATGCACGACGCTACCGCTCGTCTCGACCATCGGGTTTTTCTTGTAGTGCTCGATCAGGTCGCTCAGACTGTCGAATTTGTTGCCCCCTCCGACGTCGTATCGGTTGTCCTGTAAAAATATGGATGAATCAAAATAAATCCTTATCTTTTTCCCTTTTCGTTCATATAGGAGATATAATGTATGGGTACGGTACCTGAGATCTGATCATTACGTGGGTGACCCGATCGTCCGTGCGTACCGAGAGGACAAAGTCGCCGGGTTTGCTTTGGGACTCGCGTACGAGAAACGAGCCGTTCTTGCCGCGCTCGACCATCAGTCTTTCTGCCTCTTTGGCCGACAAGTGGCCGTGAAACCACCTGTGGATCGTATGCACAACATGTTGATGAATATTTTATTTTATTTATTTTTTCCTTCCTCTTTTCAATAAATTTAATATGGCTCTTAAAAATGACGCTCGAAGCTTTTCTGTTCAAAATAACGTGGTTCGTTATACGTTTTTACCATTTTTCCTACAATCTTCTTTTCTGTTGAACGTTGTGTGCTATAAGGAGACATCCTTAAGCTTACTAGTGAAAAAAAAAATTTTTTTAAATAATCGAGAAAGCACGTTGTTTTACTATACAATACAATTTTTGGTGTACGCGTAGTCGTAAATATGCAAAAACAAATACTTTATTTGATATGTAAAAAAATTCAATTTTCTCGACCGATAAAATACGTTTTTGCTGAAAATCGTTTGATAAATTGAAAACTCGAACGGTGTTGTTAAGTACTTTTACCTCGAAGACGAGAACAATACCCAGTGCCAATTTTCTCAAGAACACCACTCAAGAAAGCTCGAATCTCGAGGGTATCGTTCACACTCGACACGATGTCGCGATACTCCAAAATATATTAAACGTCACACACAATACATCAAGAATCAGAAACAACAACAACAACAACAACAACAAGCACTACATCCCATTGTGCTCAATAAAAACAAAAAAAATATACACACGAACCTCTCAGTCGTAGGATCGGCGCAGTTGAGCGGATACTTGAGTTCAATCGAGTCGCCGTTTTTTTCGCGCAACTGTCCACCGTTTTCCATGTAATATTGCACGAGTTCTGACAAAGTGGCAAACTTCTCGCCTCCATAAAGATCGTAAAAATCACCCGAGTTCTGTATCTTGATGTGCGTCACTTCGCCATTGCGTCTGTTTTTGTAAAATACAAGCATAAATGTATTCACAACGAAACTATAACACCACACGGATGGTATACTGACCTGACCGATAGCGTAAAGTCCCCGGGGTTTGACGTACTAGGCCTCGCTAGGAACGAACTGTCGTAGCCCCGTTCCATTAGGAGCCGTTCTGCTTCCAAGCCCGTGATGTTCGGATGAAACCATCTGCGTAAAAAAAAAAAATTGCAAGTAGGTCAGGGTTATTGGATAAAAAAAAAAAAAAAAGGCACGAAGCCCTTTTTATTATGCGTATAATTGGAAAAATTAATCTCTTTCTCTCTCTTGACTTTATCACATGTACGTACAAACGCGCGCTTTTCTGTGCTGTACAAGACAAAAAAGTACATTTTCGGTGGACAAAGATATATTCAATCGCCTAAAACTCGATGTGGGAAATGGCAGCTGTAAAATCAACAATCACTGGCCGTCAGAGGGTCACGAAAGAAGAAGCGAAGTGTTACTCGAAGAACAAGTTACACGTTATTTTTATTATTTAAGTAAATAATAATAAACAATTAATTCGAATAGAAATTTTCACAAATAATTACTGCTTGGACATGATTGCTCCATATTTTCTTATTTCGGATTGACGTACATTAAAGACATTAATACCCAAGTTAATCTAAAAGAATCATCATTGTGATGTATCTCGTGACTATATTTATTTGTTACTATGATAAAAAGGGTAGCAGCCGTGCCTTGTGTATTAAAGTTTCGTTGGACTGTAAGTCATATCGAATGAACACACATTTTTCACGCCTTTTTCATGAGTTGCTAGGATGTACTAGTATGTTGAAAACATATACATTTAACATTTTTAATGTACCATCAATGAGTCTATCAATTTATTAATGAAATAATAACTAAAATAATTTTGAGGACGAGAAAAATACGAAAAAAAAAAACGAAAAATTTAAAGCAATCTTGTTTAAACTGGGCATTTTGAGAACGATTGGTCGTGATTAGAAAAGGACAGTACTGTGAAATGAACTACATAAAAGAGGATAAAGTCTAACTCGTAAATATCCTGAAAAATAAAGGCTGTTAGCTATTAAAAAAATAATAATTGTAATAAATAACCATTTTAGTAGTAAAGTACTCATCTCAACAATGAAAAAATTGCGTTGAACCGCACTTGAAAAAAAAAAAGAAAAAAACAAAACAAAAATCGATTGGCTCTCGCTACATACGCATTGGTGTCACCAATTTTTTGTTTTTTAATACACTTTTTAAAAATACACTTTTCCAAGCTTTTTACGATAAATTTTTATCAAGTTTAGAGTGACGAAAATACTTACAGGTTTTCTGTCCAGTTTGAAGGAAAATATTTAAATCTGAAATTGATTACAAATTCGTGTATATTTTACTTGACAACAACTGTGGAATTAGAAAAAAATTCCCTTGTACTTTTTTTTTATTCCTAAATTTGAAAAAAGGTTTGAAAATTTTTATCTAGATTCTTTACACTTGAAAGACTTTGAATGGCTCGAAAAAAATGTATCACAAAATTCGATTTACGTATTGGAAATTTTGTTATCGTTTCTAGCTTCAGTGTAAAAGGGAATCATATTGGTTTTGTGAGTTTTTTTTATCATGAAAAAAAAAAAGTTATTTTTGTAAACATCAACTTACACGTATAAAAAAAAACTCGAGCAAAACGTTTTCGTAATTCAATTAAAGGAGGTCGTAATCTCAGAATCGCGAGAAAATTTCAGCCAAGTACATTCATTTATCTTTTAAAGAAATGTACCAAAAATACATAAAAAAAATAAATATATATATATATATATAAATTGCATCTTCATTTAATTTTTAGGTACATCAAACACGTTCGATCAAGTACTTCGTAAACATTTAAGAGCAGGAATTTTTTCTAAGTCGCCCCAGTTACAACCCTTTGAACCTATTTGTTATTTCTGCATGAATTAAGAAAATTCTGTGATGATCCGAGTCTTGCTCCGATAAATACACCAAACACTCCAAGAGACGATCGTACTCCAAAAGTGGAATAAAAGCCCTCGAATTCATCACTTCTGGACCCCGAAAACACCCCCCCCCCGCCCTTAAAAAATCCCTCGTGCCAGCACTGCATTTATTTTTATTTTTTCACTCCAATACTTGCGCTCGCCACTACACACGAAAGCCACGAATAAATTATCCTCACCGACCGTCTCTTAAACTGTTTTTTCGTTTCGCAATCGCCTCCAAGGAAACTCCTATTATCCTCCACTCACGCGGGATCGAAGGAACAAACAAAAAAAAAACTACGTCGCGTCATCTCGAAAGCACATAAATATGAAAACAAAAGTCACAAAAACAAAGATACCTCCTCCCTACGGACGCATTCATGAGTCCTTTTTTCGTACATTTACTCTGTGAAAAGGACGCGTTCGACAGTAATATTCGTCAGATGGATGACAGAAACTCCTACCACTGACACGTATATAATTATACGCACATGAAAATTTTGCAATCGGTAAATTATAAAGCACCAGAAGAAGAAAAAGAAGAAGAAGAAGAGAGTCCTTTGGGGATTAGCGCGCACGCGCGTGCGTACGTACAGTACATTCGCGACATTGAGCGATCGCGTATAATGATGTGTAGGCATCCTCTCGCGTCTGGCTCGTTCAATTGTTGTTACGGCCACGCGTGCCGCACCCACGGCAAAAAAAAGGAGCCCCGAGGCGACCTATTTTCCTTTTTTTTTTTTTTTTATCTTTATCTTTCAATTTTTAGATCAGTCACTCGCGGAGGATGTAGTCTCGCCGTTGGACGACAGGGAGTTGTACGCTTCTCTCGAGAAAAACGTCCCCCTCCGACTTCTCTTTGCCCCTCTTTTTTTTCTCACCCACGCATATATATATACATACACAAAAGTTCGTCGTCGCACGTATTCATATTTTGAATTTCATGTCACCCACGTCTTTTTTTTCTGCACTTGTGGCACGGATCATCAGCAGGATCAGAAGAGAACGGGGGAGAAAAAAAAATGGAGCAGCGGCTCTGTGTGGTTCCGATTACCTCATCCTACGTACGTATACGCATAATGTACATGAAGGTCAAGAACGACGGGTCCCTATATGTGCACACGCGCGCGTTGAAAAAAGCGAGAGAGAGAGAGAAAAGTCGCAGTCGCTAAAAATAAAATCTGGACAAACATCGGTGTACGTGTAGCTCGCGCGTTCAGTTAGCAGCTGCAAAGAAAACAAAAATAAAAAATAAAAAGCAAGAGTGCACCGAAAAAAAAAAAAAAAAAAAAAGGATCTACCGGGAGGGAGGCGCTGCACTTTATACGACGTCCCCCTCGCTGATCGATTGATATCTCCGTAGCGACCGCGCTGCATTTTTAGCCCCAGCAAAAACAACAATTAACCCCCGTAATTTGAATTACCTCGTCTGATCCGCTTCGTGGACGCGCCGATCGATGATGTAGCACCCACACGAGCGAGCGTATAATATTACTGGCAACCTCCGTCGGTTGCCTCAATGGGTGCATGGAGAAGGGCGCATCCACCACCGCCCCGACCTATGATGGGCTGCGACACCATACACGCGCACATGGCACAAATGCTTCAAAGTTTCAAACGCCCTTACTTGAGTTATAGGGTTTCTTTTTTTTTTTTTTTTTTTCTTCTATCCGCAGTTTGGCACAAATAGTCACACTGTGCCCATCTTTGGGGGTTGCGGATAGTGATTTTGCGTGTATATATATATATATGTATACGTGCACGCGTTGAGTGAGCAGCGCAAAAGCAGTACGCGCGGGGGACGCTAATGTGGTACTGTGGGCTGCTGCGAAGAGCAAAACCGAAGGAGGTGGCGCGAGAGCTGCAGAGAAAAGTAGGAGGTGGCGATGCTGGAGGTGGAGGTGATGCGTGACGTGCGCCAAGTGTGTACCTTGGATACGTGTGTTGGATTTTTTTTTTTTCATACAGTTGCGACTCTGCGAATGATTTTTTTTTTTTTTTTTTCATTATGATTGTCCAAGTGAGGAGACGGAGAGCGTTACGTGTATCGCGGAAGGAAAGAGTGGATGATGGGCTGCTCGCGAGTATCCATACATACACACGTGCGCTGCGTCGTTACGTATTTACGTAAATATTATAAGGTTGTCTCGCGCAAGTGTTAATGTCGTATCGCTCCTTTTATTTTATTTTCTCGGTGACAACGAGTTTTTGGATATCTTTTTGCTGTAAAATATTTGCACGCGGAGTGAGTCAGGCTGTAAAATAAAAATAAAAAACAATACGACACCCTCCGTGTAAAATATAGGTATTTCGGGAAAAAATTGAGTCACTTCGTTGTGTTCTCCGTCCTTCTCGTGAAACGACGATTACCTGATATCTGCTATATGTTGCGTGGGACTTTTGGAATATAAAAATAATAATTAAATAACAACAATAAGAGACTACGTGCGTAACATTTCAGCCGCGTTGCAAGAAGGCCGATGGGTTTTACGCGCGATGGAATGAAAATTAATTTCCAGATGACGCTTATGTTTTCATGTAATGCAAGTATCATCCAAGGAAAATTGGCTACGGGCCTTGAGGGGCTGTCTGAGTCACTATTTTTTTTTTTTTTTTTTTTTTTTTTTTTTTTTTTTTTTTTTTTTTTTTTTTTTTTTTTTTTTTTTTTTTTTTTTTNGGAGGTGATGCGTGACGTGCGCCAAGTGTGTACCTTGGATACGTGTGTTGGATTTTTTTTTTTTCATACAGTTGCGACTCTGCGAATGATTTTTTTTTTTTTTTTTTTTTTTTGCGCGTCGTTTGTTCTTCTATGTGATTTTTTTTTCCACAGTTTTACGATTTTGACGATGATAAAACAATTGTTGTATTTCTGCTGCTTTGTGTGCATTGAAATGAATATATGTCGTTCAACGAAATCGAACATAATAACGTGTCACAGAGGCCATGAAATCTATCATAATTTTAGCGTATCCTCGATTAACTAAAAAAATAAAAAATAGTAGTTTTCCTACGAGTTTGAAAAGTCTTTGTTTGCGAACCGAGAGGTTTGCGGCCCGAGCCGAAGGCGAAGGACGTAACGAGGTTCGTAAAGGAGACTTTTCGAACGAGTTCCGGAAAACTGCTTTTTCGCCCGAGGAAGTACCAGCCTCCCAAAACCACCCGAGGGCGGAAAAGTCATTTTTACAATAAGAATTTTCTCAATTGTTCGAAAAAAGAGTTTTCGTTGGTATCTAAGAAAAAAAACCACAGCAGGATAACAATAAATGAAAACTAAATCATCTAAATGTTCAGAATTAGGCATGGATACACTTTTTTAGAAACAGTATTTTTTTTCCTAAAAGAGCAATGCAATATTTAGATTATATCAAGTTCTTCTTATTACGTAGTACTTAAGAAAAAATATTTCTAGAAGAAACAATGCAATACCATTTTGAAAAAAAAAAGGTTAAAGTACATCAAGAGTCATGTATAAAATTAAATTACACTTATATGCAAGAGAAAGAATTTTTTTCCTCAAAATTGTATTGTAAGTAGAAACTAATAAAAAATCTATGAAGCAAAAACACTGTAATATTCATGTATAAGAATCCATGAAACAATTGTACTGTTTGTGGTTTCCCCAATTTTTACTATAAACATCCCTGTGAATTAGACATTTTACAACCTTGTTTCATAACAGGGACTTTGGTGATTTTGAGGGACGGTTTCTTGCCGATTACGCAAATAACAATTAAAAGCCAAGACAGAGAAGGAGGGGAAGCGATGGGAAAGCAAGACACAATAATCACCGATGCGCGCAAAATAGAGAAAGTATATACACGTATACGCATACCTAATAAGTAGAAAGAGTGCGTGTTGCAGTCAGACGCGCGAGCGCACGCACCGGAGACACGAGTCGACTCTCGCTTTTACTTTTCACCTTCGAGATGGAAAATTCACGCGCTACAACGGCAAAAAGCGCAAGTAGATGTTATGCAGGGAGGAAAATAATAAATAATCATATTTGGTTGTTAAACACGAAAGAAAAACAATAAACCCCCTACCGCCGGCGTTGGCCGAGCTCCGTGAATTACCACAGCTCGCCCCGAGAAAGCGAATTGTGCGTTTATACTTATCTGTTTTAAACTTCGTTACGAGGGAGATAATACTTGAATATAATACACGAGCCGAGTGGAAATCAGCACCCGTGGACTATTGTATTAGTTTTTTGGTGACACGTTGGTGTTGGGCAATTACGGAAATCGTCCTTCGTCTTGATAACTTTGCTTGTCGCGCGAGCATATTTTTATCATCTAGATGCTTTGGCACTCGAAATTTACGAAACGAGCATGCTTGTGCGTGTATACAGCTAACGAGGGAGCAGGTAATTGTGTTAATGCATTGTTCGGAGCGTCGGTGAATTTTGAGAATGCGTGTCGCTCCGTATTTTACCCGGAATTCGTTTAATTTTTTTTTTTTTTTTCGTGAGCTGTGAACGTCCGCAAAGTATATAGGTGTAGAGTTTCCGAGGTGTTAATAAAAAATAACAATTTGCATTTTCAGCCGCTCTAATTGCCATTTTAATTGCATTGGACGATTGTTTCAATTATCATGTTTAAATGCATCTGGTTTTCCAAGATTGTGGAATTTTCCTCAAATACTTTAATAAAGTAAGAAGATACGAAAATATGAATAATTTTGATGAGCATACAATATTATTTATTATACTCGCCGCCTATGGAAAGATGCACTTAACAAAAAAAAAAGTATCGACATAAATCTGAATAACATCGTAGGAGTGATAATTAAAATCTATGAAATAAAAATGGTAAAAAGAGGGAAGCACAATGTAATTAACCAGAGGACGTGACATGATGAGTAAGCCAATGATAATTGACGCTTATTTTCATTGTAAAACCCAGATAACAATACTACATTAGTCTTATCGACTTGGCATTTTTCATTTTTATTATTTCTGTAAAAGTGACGGTTGAAACAAATGTTGGAAACTCGAATCTGATAAAAATAGTGTAACGTTGTAGAGATTGTTATCAATGAAATTCAAGAAAAAATACATCCATTGTTATTTCTATCATAAAAAATAAAGCATACGCAATTAAAAAAAAAAAAAAAAAAAAAATAGAGTAATTGTTATTAATTGAACTTTACAGTAGCCAAGTATTTATATAAATTCAAAGTAAGTATTATATGTTAATTTTTTTTTTTTTCCAATGAAAAAAAAAATTTTTTACTAGCTGATCGTAATATTCAACAGCTCGTGTTTAAATTTTTCACTCCACCTTTCAAGGTTCATGTCTTTTCATAACAATGTGACTTGACTTTTAATACACGGTATCCCAATATATAAAAACAATCAACGATGACGGGATGATTTTTTTGTGCAACCGTACATTGTATTATTTCACGGCTACTTTATTAAATATACATTTTTTTTTCTTACAAAGGCCCAATAAATCAGACCGATCAAACTTGACGATCGCATTGAGGAAATATCCCTGCACCAAGAGACACACCCGAATCAGCTCGACCCATTGTACTCGACACCTTTTAAATTTCGAGGTCATTTTGACAAATTAAAATTCAACCCACGAACCACAGCAACAAACGCCCTGTGTAGGCTCGAAAATTGTTTTCCCCCGCACTGGCGCGTTTCGCTCGACTTGGGCCTGCTACTCCTTTCAAAATAGTTCAAAAATCCTTATGCACCCAGAAAATTACATACAATGACGCGTACGAGAGTGAGAGAGAGAGAGTGAGAGATAATGCACAAAAAAAAAAAAAAAACAGATATACAGAGGAAGAGAAGCAAAGAGGACACTCACCTGCGAGATCCCATGTCGCGTGGCTGCTGATGCTTCTCCTCGTACGAAATACCGATACTATATACTCATACACTTATTGTGCGCGTGTGTGTGTCTATACAATAATTATCTATACGTTGTGTATGTGTATGCAGTGCTCCGTTTTTAGAAGTAGCCGTCGTAGCCGAGAGTAGATTAGATACTAGGCATACCTAATGTGACTGTTGCACTGTGCGCAGAAAGTCTCTTCCACACACTCGTATATATGAAGGAATGTAAGTTGCACTTTCGAAAAAAAAAAAAAAACCAAAAAAAAAAAACAGTCCAATCTCCCGAGTAACAACCAAGTGCTATATGAACAAGGTCCTGTTCCTCCTTCAATCCTTTTTAGCAGAGGACCATTTCACTCGAAGTTGTTGTCGTTTTTTTTTTTTTTTTTTTTTTTTTTTTGACCCACAAAGGCCTAGATATCACAGAAAGCACTCCGAAACGAATGAAAATCCACAGCGGTCCTTTCCCACTATTACCGATCTCGTTTCCCGGGCACGTGTTCCGATCTCTCTACCCCTCCTGGAGAGTGGAAAAGAAAAAATTGTCCGGACGCAGTGGACACCGTCCAAGAGTCCGAACGGCAGGTTATCCGAGCGCGGCCAGCCCAGCAACTCAACGAGGGCGACGTGAACGTTACCTCGTAGGGGGCTCGGTTTGCTGGGCCTCTCGCGACGCGCCTCGGATGTACACGCGAGCAAGTGTCAAGCGAAAAGCCGCCACGGCTCAAAAGTACGAGCGGACATTTTCGACCGCACAACAACAATAACCTCGGAGCTGATGCTCGGGTCGGGCTGTCGGGCACGAGTATACGCACCCATACACTCTCCTCTCTCTTTGTCGTGTCGAAGATAAATGCGGAGGAGTGCAGGGGGGGAGGGGACTTAGTTGTCGGCTCGAGTGTCGAGTCGTGACGGGGTAGTGACGGGCATTTTCGAGACTCGGGCATTTGACATTGCGGGGTATCGTGGCGTCATTGACGGCGTTCTTACGGTACGTTTGGACGTGAATTAAAAGAATAAGGGAGCCGATCTCTGGCCAGGCCGCCGTGCGGCGAGTAGGAGATTTTGCAGAGTCAGGGGAGTCGAGCTGCAGTACCGGCTGGGGAACTTTGGAATTATTTATACATGTATACGCGCTGCGGGGGTTCTTACCGATCATCCCCTTTGAATTTCGAAGGGTATACGGAATATAAAAGAGAAACCGATTGGAGAAACATATATTTTTCGCATTGATCAATGTATCGGACGAACACACGCCTTTCTAACATTTGCAATGATCGTAAGTACCTCGGGTTTTGAAAGAACAGATTTTTTTTTTTTTAATCGAAACAACTGTAGTTGTGCTCTTTCGGTGATCGGTGATCGGTGTGATGCATGCGTTTCGCAGATATGAGACAGGCGCTTGTTGCTTGCCATTGGTCGGACGGAGAACGCGGTCGTGGTAAGTTTGCCGACCGAGCTCGGGCTGCGGCACGTGCTTTTCGATCGTGGCGCTGGATAGCGCGCTCTGTGGTAACCCGACGGAGGTAAGTTGGAATTTATGAGTTTTCCTAATTTTTCAAGACAAATATAACGTGATTATCCAGTAGCCAGACCAAACCAACTTCAACACTTGTGGAAATAAAAAATTTTTTGTTTTTTAGTATTTTTCATTGTAAATATCATGCACAACAAACACCTAAGGATATTTTATTACATGAAATAGTGTGATGGATCTTAGATGAAAGCTGAAGTCAATCCCTATCGATAAAAAAAAAAATTCGTTTGATTTAGTGCTACCGATCAATAGTAACAACGGTTGAAAGAAGAGCTTTGGAGATCGCTAAACATGATATACTGTGGATATTCACCAAAAAACCGATTTTTTTTCTTTCTTTTCTTTAAACTACTGTAACTTTGAATTTGTGGTACCAAATTGAATGACATTTAAACCCTATTTTAAAAATTTTCATTACATACTGGATCAAGACTATATATTGATATTAAAACATAAGACAACTTTCTCCTTTTATTACTACTTTTGCCCATTTGATTTTATTCGTTTACGAGCACACACAAGCATACAAAAACTCTTAAGGGATATTTTTTATTGTTTTTATTCCATAAGTTGCTATCAACTGTTATATCATCTGATATAAAATTAAAAAGCCTATACGTAAATGATGCCTCGAGGGAAAAATCCTCTCGAGTACAACTACAAAATTATCGATTCAATCGTGATCGACTCTGTAAATCACTTATCGGCATCTCTCTGGTAAGTATATGTTCATTGTGTTCTATAAATAAAAAGAGCATGTAGGTTTGGATATAGCTCCATCAACAATTGTCAATCAAGTATTTTCATGCGAGCTTCATATTAATTAAAAATAACAATAAATTTTTTCCAGCTCGGGCACCTAATGGTAAAATTGAAATTGTAACGTATACATGTACGTTCATCCGATACCGATTTTGGTATGTACCAAATGTGGTATGTCACATTAATGTGAATATAATTGACTGTCGCGTGCAACGGGCTTCTAGAAATGTATTATTGATAAAGTACAACGATAAAGAATGAATGCAAAAATAATGATTCTCCCAATGACCAATACTGCCCCACCTACATAATAATACCTGGTGTATGAGCCCCTACTATTTCCCCCCTCCCCTTTAGGCCTATGATAGGCGTGATAACGTTAGCTTGAAATAATTTCCGAATAACGATACCAGCCAACTATACGCTTGTACAACGAGCGTTTCGTCGCTCCATCCGTATGACCGGGTGTGCGTTACGTTTAGAAAAATTCGAGCGGTTCGTTTGTTTTGCAAAATGGCCACCGGTGATTCGAAAAAAGAAGAGTTGCAACCTCTGCAGGAGTTCCCGAGAAGGAAGTTTGCGATAAGAACGGCGCAGATGGAGGCCCGGAACAACGAGAACGACGACGCGATCAACAGCGGACGGGTGCGCAGGGAGAAGAGCCCCTTCACCCAGGTCTATAGACCCACGACCATTAACGTCAACCCACCCGAGGAGTGAGTTTGTTTTTGCTTATTCATTTTATAACCTTTTCGTGCCTTTTCGTTGCCGATCCCTGGGGGTTCTATAGTGTAACGACCCTTTGGGTTTTCAAATTCAACAAAAAAAACAAAAAAACAAAAAAACAAGCTCGAGCTTTTTAAATCACGTACCTGTGTGCACTTATAAATCATAAAAACATTCATCTATTTTTACGAGACAGTCCGATGGTTCCATGGGATCGTTAGGAAAATCGTTTTTGTCCGTTGATGCGTTTGCTACTTCCAGCAATCTATAGATGTATATTTTCAAATCACTATCCTTACGTCATTTAGTATCAATAAAGGCAATTCTGCGGTATCGAATATCAGTGAAAATGTAAGTCGTCGCATCGATAATAGAAAAAGCTTGTGTGCGGATACCGATAAGTGTATACTGTTTCTGCGTATTCAAGAAAAATTAATGATAAAGTTATTTCAACTAATACAAAAAATTTACCTATACAACAATACCCCCTTTTCCACACGTACAGGTATGTATTACACGAGCAAGGGTACCTTTTTTTTCTCTTTCTGTATAAGTGCACAAATAAAAATGTATACCTAACGCGAAAACGTGGCCCTCGAGGCCAATAACGGTACGCGGCGCATTTCCGTTTTCCGTGGTGAAAAAAAATAAAATAAAATAAAGAGAAGGAGCACGAGTGCGATTTGTATACATAGGTACATCACCTACCGCCCGTGCAGGTACTTATACTCTCTCTCTCTCTCTCTCTCTCTCTCTCTCTCTCTCTCTCTCTCTCTCTCTCTCTGGAGTGCATTCAAGTCCTCGATTTTGTGCTTTTGTTTATATGTTTTTCCTGAAAATTTTCTGCGAATAACTTCTCGGGAAAAATCGTTTGGTGTGGATTGCTATTGTGTACATGTGTACGTTTCCAGAATTTCTCGAGGGTATTGTTTTTCGATAAAATCGAATTGATGTGTTTCAATTTGGGCGTTAAAGTTTCATCGTTTTCGTAGCGAATGGCCGTTTTGACACTTTCAAATTGAAATACACATTCTACATATCAATGACAGATGCGTTTTGCGCTTCGCAATCTAATTAGAAGTGCTTGAATGTTCAGCTGTAATAAAAATTCACGTTTTATTCATTGCAAGCGACTCCTTGGTTTACGATTGACTCTTTGGGGAAACTATAAATATTGTAAAGTTCGTTAAAAGTTTTTTTTTTTTTTTTAAATATAATTTCAAGTCAACTCTTACTTTCCAAAAGAATTTTT
Organism: Copidosoma floridanum; assembly: GCF_000648655.2. The sequence continues at coordinate 58,418 of NW_019379493.1, forward strand.
TCCACGCTAACAAAGACTTTTTTAAATAAATTATAAATTTGCACTGAAAGATGTTTTGTAATGATTGTTTGCTGTGTTCGTCTGAGACACCACTATTGGGATCAAGTCGTGACGTCTGAGTAAAAAAAAGAATCAATAATTAGCTGTCTCTTGTTTATTGTATTTATACAAATTCGTCAGTTATATTCAATTGTTGCGTAAAATTCATGTACTAAATGTCATTTTGAGACAAAAAAATTTCATTAAAAAACAAGCCCTACACGTGCACACAAACATATATCCCCCAAAAATGCGTCAGAAATAGGCGCGGTTAAACAATTTTTTAGACAATTAAAAACTATTATTACTGATTGGAGCACCGTCTAAATCTAATTGTTCATAAATGACAAATGATTTCACAGTGTACGTATTTGATATTTTACGAAACATGTGTAGCTTTCTCGAGCTAATCTTTTGTTTTAAAAACTCTCGCATTCAGTAAATATAGTTGTCAAGCATATACATATCAACACTAATGTGATACCATTTGCCCCCCACGTATAAAAATTCAACCAACCCATTTAAATACACACGAAAAAAGGCCGCACCGCAAGGAGGAATAAAAAAGCAAAACACACGCCAGCTCGAACCACTTTCACCCACACGTACACACCTAACGAGTATTAATTCTATCGAAACTTTTTTCTTTTTTTTTTCATACGTTTGACGAGACAGTCTTCTTTTTTTTATGCACAGAGTCTTGCCTTGTTTGCTCGCTACAACAGCTTTTAGAAAGCGTCCCCCAAGCCGTTTCCAACTCGTTAGGTTTTATCCCCCCTTTTTTTTCAATCCAACCTGTCATCATCGCACTCTGGAGTTTCCTACGGACATCGAGTGATTGGTGCATTTTTTGTTTTGTTTTTTTAATTAGAATAGAAATGTTAAAGACGATGACTCGTGGAGATGACGAGAAAGAGAGAATAGGAGAGGCGATCGACCACAGCCAACAAGCCGAGAAGCCGCTGACTCGTTAGAAGACGTACATTTCATTTGCGCAGTGGACACTGCCTTTCTTTTTTTTTCCTACCCCGTAACTTTCTTCTCCGAGCATATGTATTGTATCGACATGCCCGTGTTATCAACCAACTACGGAATTCAGATGAAAGAAAAAAAAAACAATACTATTATACGGTCGTTTGCTCAAACCGCTCGGCGTGTCCGATTACATCACTTCCGCCAATCACCCGATGGATACCTGTACGCCGGCATTGTATTCTGCATAAGTAAAGTAGGAGCCAATCAAAGGGGAGCCAAAGCGAAAGCTTGGAAAAAAAAGGTCCGCACTGAAAGTGAATCGAAAACCACTGCAGCTGATTCGGTTCGTGGACGACAACCGATCGGGGCCCGGTGTATAGACGAGGGAAAGAGAGAGGGCTCCATTTGGCTGGTTGAGTTTCTCGCGGCCGGTGTCGAAAGCCGGTCCGAGACTCGAAAGTGCATATTATAAATATGGGACTTATACAGGCTAGCGAATAGAATTACATTTGTTGCTCACTTCCACTCAGTTTGCAAATTTTGGGCTGGAAAATTAGCAGGATGGGTTTGGACGATGGAAGAGTCATGGTGTTGGATGCGATGGCAATGGTGTGCGTGGTGCGGATAGACATGTGTTTATGTGCATTGGTAAAACAAAAGCGATGGGGCATTATTTAAATGGTAACTAAAGCATGATGGTGATGAAAAGTTAAAGATATACGCTAAGATAATTCGTTTTGTTAATAGTCTGCGGCGTTGGAGATGCAACACTAGGTGTCAAAATTTAAATTGTTTTTTTATTGTTTCATTGAAACTGCCGTCATATCAGTTCGAATACTATAATTTTTTGATTTTTTTTTCCGGTTTTGATAAAAATAATTAACTGAAAATTTAGGTGGAATGGAGTGACAAATGAAATTATTATTACAGTAAATTAGAAGGCGCAGATACACTAAAGTAATGGGTTTTGTTGGTCTTCAACATTGGAGATATAATTAGTAATAAGAGACAAATGACACTGAGAGACAAAATTTAAATTATTTTTTACTGTTAAATTTAAACTGTTGCAGTATCGATTCAAATGGAATTTTTCAATTTTTTTCTACTTTTACTTAATAGTTACTAATGAAAATTAAAAACTAACGATTATTATAAAAAATAATTAATCGGTTTATCAATTAAATAATTTTCTAGTATCATTACACTGTGATTAATTTGAAATGAAAAAAAAATCCATACCAGTATCAGCGTCATTAAATATAAAATATTTTATATTGATTAAATTATCAACAATTTATCAATCTCACGTTATAGCAGTGTTAAATACTATAATCACTGTCACTGTCTATATTGTATTTATATTTTTTTTTGTAAATTTTTTTTCTAAAATGGTTTTCTAATTTGTACATATTTCTCTCTTTTCTAAAATTTATATTTTTGTCTAATCCATAAAATAACAACATAATCATAAACATTAAATGATTATTTTTAGTCTTGATACCATAATGACAGGAAAACAGATTTTGACGTTTTTTTTTTCATTTCATATGTGTACATGAGTTTGCGTTACATATATGTGGAAATTCCTTTGAAACAATTTAAAACTATTTTTAACGGAGCTAAAAAAATATGAAAAAGTTTTCCATTTATTCAGTTTATCATAATGTCTATCAAAGTAATAATTGAAACTAGGTGGACAATAGATGTTTTTTTAATAGAATAGATATCCCAGCACCGTCTGTTTTGACCACTTAACAACAAATTTGTATTCGATAAAGGAAAGGTGAGTGTGTGTCTTTCATACCTACCTTGGGATCTTATAAAAAATATTCTATCATACATTTATAACATTTAGTAAAAATAGTAAGAAATCCAATGGATAATGGCTCTTTGTCGTTTTCGTCAAATTTATCGTTTTTTAACAATTATTCCAGTGCATTCCTTATAAATATTTATTATTTTTTACTAAGAATTACAAAATATTTTATACGCATTATTAATCAATAAAAAAAAAATCACTTACCTGTCCTACTGTCTCGTGTTTAAAAGGGGCCCTGCAAAATCCTACTTGTCCTATTACCTCGAAGAAACCCTATTATTTCGCATAAATTCAGCCGATTAGAAACAAAACCAACTCCAGTCAAGAGAAAAAATAAAACACTTTTTTTTTAAATCGTACGTGAGACTTCATCATTAGGTGAGGCAACGGAAAAAAATCTCTCCTTATATTTGCTAATTAAATCACAACTGTTGCTATATTTTAGTTGGTTATCCAAGACACACGGGAAAGCAATAAAAAGTCGAGAAAACAATAGCGGCTATACAAATTGACGAGCAAAACTTTCCTTATGCTACTCGTGTCTTGCCGATAATTAACAGCTCAATAAAAAAAGAATCCTCACGCGGTACAAAATAAACGAACCGACCTCAATAAATCACTAAACAAATCCCTCGTGCACAGATACATCCATCCTATCCTCCACGTAACTACATACATGTACACCCAACCCTTTCTTTATAAGATTCAAAGATCCTAGTGTGCTCAGGCGAGAATCGAAAAAGTGCCAGGGACGAGATAAATAAAGTCCTTACGGGTTTAGTTTAACGGTATAAACTCAATATAGGTATTATATTGCTCGCGATAAAGTTTGAGCTGGTAGCCGACGCGCAAATAGTTTACCCATTTGGTATATACATATACACACCGTCTCAAGAGCACAGGAGAGACTGTAAAGTCACTTTCGTTGATTTATCGAGGGGCCGGTTTATCCGTTAATCGGTAGGAAAAAGTTGGGACCATTAAAATCGTTCTCCAAGTGTACACCTACTTACCGGCGTCGTCGTTCTTTAATTTATTTCGAGAAGAAGTGTATAACTCCATCTGTCTTTCTCTCTCATTTTACCTTGCGGGGCGAATGATTGATCTCGCCAAGTAGTCGATTTTTTTTAATTAGCTTTGAAGTCATAAATACAAAGGGTAATTAAAAAAATGAAATAAAATTATTTTACACTGTCTTGGCACTTGAGGCCGCTCTGCGAAAAATTTTTGAAGATTTTTGAAAATTTTAAACTTCAAATTCATGTGCGATTGAAACAAAAAAAAACGTGTAATCCAAAGTTTCATCCAACTGTCTCTTTTCTTTGTCTAGTACTGAAGTTGATTGCCTTGTCTATCTAAGAATTATTTTAAAGACCTTCAATTATGATTCTGCGTCTTTCTGTATACAGGCTATAGCCAAACCACTCGACAGGATACAAAATTTAATTTTCACCAACTGCCATCTCGAGATAAAAAAAAAGAAAATCAGCTCGTTACCGTTACTCGGTTAAATCTTCTTGAGAATCCATGCCATCGAGAGTAATATACATTTCGTACCCAAAACCGGTTGAGGTGTGCTAATGAACTTGAGACGTTTATATATATTTATACTTGTATGTACCAGTGCTCGGGCTTTTGTTATGCGTACACCTATACCGCTGACCTGCTTTTCGATTTGCATTACACATGCGCTCGAGAGAAAATCTCAGAACAACAAATTAGCTTGAAAAATCTCGAAGAGTATTTGTGTTATTAAACTACGCGTTTGCAATTTAAATCGGCTGTATACGGGCAGCATAAATGGTGATTGTAATTTTATTTTTTACACTGGCTGTTTCGGGTTGTCACTTAATCGAGTTGTTGTTTTTTCTTCCGATTGAAAGTCTGTGCAGCTTTGTGATACCCGTTTATTTTTCTGTACGGAAGAGGCAAGGACTACTTGTTTATTGCTTCCTACGCTCAAGGTAAGGACTAATTTGATGTACGATCATTTTTTTACTTTCAAAGTGCAGGTCGAGAAATTCCAAGCGATCGTTTACCACAGACATGCTTTTGTTGCAAGATAAAACCATAAAATGAGCACTCGAGAGACAATAGATGAAATGTTTCATGTGCCACATTAGGGCCTATTAAATTTATATGCTTAGATTAGCTGATGAAACGTATAGTTTTTGATGTATTTTTGTAAAATATAGAACACGAGATCGTCAACTCGTTGATTATCGGTCCGTTTGATTCTCGTGCAAAAAAAAAAGAAACGCAAGAACAAATATAACCCTCTGCACGTCCGCTCGGTTGGAGGATGGAAAAAAAATTCGGACACAGTCCAAAAAAAAAGAGCAAACTCTGTCGAGTCAACGTTCGAGAGTGCACGTTACATTTGCCGATCGGTCAGCAAGTGATACAAAGGACTGGACGGGTGCCCGTGTTATCGGCTGCCCTGCTTGTATTGTAGATGCCGGGAACAAAAAATAGACACCCCGAACTAGTTCAGCCCCACTTTTGAATATTACCGAGCCAACTCTCCCGAAAGGACCAAGGAGAACTAGTTTTCGGCCACCGATCGTCACTGCTTTTCGTTTTATGTACATACATACATACATGCTTTGTACTGGCATTGACTATTTTCTTAATTGACACAAGAGACTCTGGCACACTTTTTCTTTCGAACAATGAACGAATACGTTGACTTGCCTATTTAAATCACCGTATTAACGAGGTATCGTCATCCTTTCTCAAATTTTGGAATCTTTCGTGGAAAAATATATACAGTACAGTTTATCCCCTACCTCCTACCTGGGATGGAAAAGAGGAACGCCTCCTTTTCCGTCGTCATCGATCCTCGCTCTCATATTATGCCATGCCGGCTGACACACTTCCAGCACTCGTGCCTCAAGTTCAGCGAACTTCTCTGTATCCTCGCCACTCGGAGGATCAACACCAGCCGATTTCACGCTCGACGAGCCTTCGCGCGTCGACAAACAAACAGTTTTTTTTTCTTTTTTTTTTTTGTCATATCCTTTTTTTAATGGAGTTGTCACCACAGTTCTGCAATACTTACATTAGCGGGTATCGTGTGGCGCGTAAGAAATAAGCGTGGCCTTCTTCGTGACTGTTGCTGCATTTGAGCCAATTCAAGGCCAACCGTGTGTTTTATTGTTCGATGAAGGAGTAATTTTTTTTTTTTCATAGACAATATTATTACAACATAGTTGTAACGACCACAAGATATTTTATTCCCAATATTTTTACCTAAATCGGAGCAGTTCTTGGACACATCCTATTAGGATTAAATATTATCTCGTTACCTACAATAATAACGTGTCATGTACAATGACTGGTGAATCGTCAAAGTTTTACAATCTTATCTACCAAATGATGTATTTTCACTACTTATAATCAATACAAACTAACGCATCCACATCCCAAACGTAGGTGAAAAACTCGAAGGTAAGCAAAAGCCAAGAGCGGCGAGTCCTTCGTATAGAGATCTAGTATACACTCGCATTACACATGCGTAAAGTATACCAACGCACTCGCGAGAGAGTCAATCATAGTCTTTTGTATTTACGGTCGCGCGTAATATGTGCAATTATATATTGTGCGTCTGCGCAATTTCATGCAAACAATTTGTGATTCTTCGTTTTGTGTGCAACTATAAAAGGAGCTAATTTCACACACGGAGAACGTAATGTACGTACGGAGCTAGATTATTTATAATTACGTGGTACATAAAAATAGGGATAACAATACGTTTTATTTTCTTTTTTTTTAATCAGCTCTCTCTGTTGGCGCGCATTCATAGTTTCGTTTGTCGATCGACAGTGGAGTATTAGGCGAAAATCGTAACTGATCATCGTGTTGCTGGTGTACAGACAAAAATAATTTTTTTTCTACATATGAAAATTTATATTTTTTCGACTGAAAATTTTTTTTCAATTATTACTTACATAATGCTATTTAAAAAAAAATTTTCTACAGCAATAGTGTATGATTTTTTTGAGAGGTAAAATTAGGCAGAAAAAGTTTTAAATATTTGTCAGATATATTTTATGTTAAACTTTATTTTTTTAATAATATACATCAAAATATTATTTACAAAAAAAAATTTTGTTGACTAAAACTTCTGGTTGAATGTAATTATGAACTTTATTATTATATTGGAGATGTTATTATAATTCAACGTATTATGCTCTTTTCAAGTATTTTATAACAAACTTTACTTTTTAACAATAGACATTACGCGATTGTTTACTAAAAAAAAATTTTTGCAGAAATTTTAATACATTATTTCACAGTATTTTAAACATTTAATAGTTAATTAAAATTCTTCAAACTCGCAATTCAAAAAGAGAGAAAATAAGACTCGATCAATTTCTCCACCCCACACTTTTATGAAAAAACAAGAAAACACTGGGCGTAGGAGTCGCTAAAAAAAAAGGATAACCAAACGCAGGAAGAGAAATGTGTTTTTTTAATTCCATCTTTCTCTTTCCGCGTTCCTCAACCAGCTCGTTTCCTTCTCTTGGAAATAAAGATTTTCATAAACGAAGACCGCACGTTCACGCGCTAAAGAGACGGACAGCACCGGAACGCAATTACCTCCCCTTAATTTAGGGCCTTCGCAGGCCCACGTGCTTATGCCGCGATGAAATGACGCTCGGCCGTACACTTCCCTGCTCGCGCGTTTATCTGTGATTGAAATAAAGTTTTTTTTTTTTTTTTCCTTTCCCACTTGATTGAAATATTCACGAGATTGATGCTTGTGGAGAGGATTTTTCTTTTTGCTTAATTAAATGCGTGCGCGATGTCCCTCGGTGTTGCGCATATGTACGTATGGAGGTATAATGGTCTGATAGTCATCGCGAGCAGTTGTGCGCTTACACGCCTCTTTCGCGCGGTGATGACTATCTTGTGATGCGGCAGGAATTTTTCTAACACGCGAATTGCATGCTGTAATAACTTGAAAAAGGCAATGTCTTTCATTACTCTCAAATGTGGAAATAACAGAGAGAAATAACGAGTCATTATTCACACCACTTAATTGGTTTTTTGCATTTTTTTCTATTACTTCTAATTCGTAAATATGTCCTTTTTTACGCTTTTATTCGAACAGCACTGTCTGCCTGCTTGCATGTCAGGGGTTTTGAAGATACTTTTAGATTAGCTGGAAAACGTTTTCTTACCAAAATATTTATTATGAACATCAATCCAAACTAATGTGAACGTATCAAACTAAACTTCCTTTGTTTTTATTTACTCAGTTCTTGCAATTTAAAAAATTTTAAATTTTAAGGATGTATATCAAGTAAGGTCGCTTTAATTTTTTCACAGTAGAAACAGACGATTAAGGTAAGACACCAAAATCATTCATTTCTACTTCGTTTTGTAAACGATGAACTCCTTTGGGTTACAAGTCAATCAAATTGAGTAATTTGATTTTAGTTGCAAAAAATTAAAAACAAGATGTACGTTTAAAAATTACAATAATATAAAAACTAATGAGTGGCAATTAATGACAAATTAATGTGAACGTACCAAACTGAACTTCCTTTGTTTTTATTTACTCAGTTCTTGCAATTCGAAAATTATAAATTTTAAACATACAGATCGAGTAAGGTCGCTTTAATTTTTTCACAGTAGAAACAGCCGATTAAGGTAAGACACCAAAATCATCCGTTTCTACTTCGTTTTGCAACCGATGAACTCCTTCGGTTCAAAAGTCAAACAAACTGAGTGATTAGTGTCAAGAAGTTAAAACCACTATGCATATTTAAAAATTACAAGAATACAAAAATTAAAAAATTATCTTCTACTTTTTACTTTACAAATAAAATCGTAGTTAAAAGAATTTTTAAAATATACTTTATTTTCGTTACTTGTATCGCGTAAAGTATGATTATTTCCAGTCAGTTAAAGGCAATGTGTATTTACACCCATTCGTACAACTCGAAGATCGTACTAAAAGCTACCGAGTTATTTATGAAGGCAGAAAAAATCATTTGGCTTCCTCCAAGCGGATTCTCGAGTCTCATGCTGCGTAGCGTGCAGGAATAGAGTCAATTGTTACTTCACGCGTATCCAATTGAGTGCCATCCAATGATTTTCCGATAGATCTCTTTGCCATTTTGCTCTGACTGCACCAGCGCGTAAATATTAATCTCGTCATACCAGCGGTTGTCGATATTAAAATTCGTCCGATCCGTGCCTCGACGAGAGAACTTTCTATTTTCGGTTCGCGATCGCGAAGATCGGCAGCTACGGGTCTAATTTACTTTCTCTGAAAATGCAATCTCGAGCGGAGTTTGCGATCCATGTAACATAAAATCGATCGCTGCACGTAGTATCCACATGGGTTTTTTTTTTTTTTTTCTTTTTTATTACCCACGACAAGTTCAATGCCGAGGTCCTCGCGAGTCGTAAAATCTCTTGTTGTGTGGACGCGCGTGAAACTCGCATCTGTCATGTGACGGGATCGAGTGGCCACTGCGCGACGATCGAGACGCAAATAAATAACATGGCCAGAGCATTGGTATTTGATATTGTGACTGTCGATGGGGAAAAATAATCGAGGATCGCTCGATTGACTTCGTTTGTGCGTTTCGATTGTGTTTTCGAGTACGTTTCGCAAACGGGTAATTGCTGTCGTACGGAAAATTGATGGAATTTCGATGAATTGTTCACCTGGGTTTCTTTCATTCGAGTGCGCTTTGATGATGTACGCGTAGAGGAGAAGTAAAAAGTGATTTTTTTAGAGTTAAACAAAATTATAATTCCAAATTAAACACAATTTAGATGTCTTCAGTTATGTTTTTGCGATGACACCACTAAAATTCTAGTATTTTTTGTACCGTTTCAAATTTGAAGTTCAAGCTTGATTTCACTGACTCTTTTCAATACAAGTATATCTTACACTGCAGAAACTTTTACGACCCGCATGGAGGAACGCTACCAAGTAGGTAAAAGTTTTGCGCAAACGCCATCGATCAGGCTATCAAAGTCCTGTAGGTTTCACAGACTCTTTTATTTTTAAATTTATTTATTTATTATTTTAAATACTATTAAAGCCATTCTTTTTAAATCAATAACGTCATTAAAAACTGTGATTTTTTTTTTTTTTTTTTTAATAAATTAACTGTATAATTGTAAAACTTACACTAACTTATAAGAACAACGATGATAAGCTTAAAAAGGTTACTATTTTGATAAAAAGACAAACGTAAGTTATGATAAATCGTAAAGCTGATGACATTCCATTTAGTATCTTTTTGTTTTTCTTACACAATCGACAATGTAGTAATCAATGACTACTCGCAAACTTATGGTTGTAATTTTTTTGTCACGAAAATTAATCTCCAAATAAAATTTTCTGTTACTCCATTGCACAAAAAGCTTTTAATTCCAACCTGTCATTCGAGTAAAAATATTTTACTGACACAGCGTCACGATATAAACACCTCAGGATGTAAACAAACTCGATAAAAATATTATTCGAATCGTGACGAAATATCATGGCAAGTCGTAAACAAACATGAATTTATTTTTTTTTTTTTTTCCATTTGCACCGGAAAATCGTTGTCAGTACATCGTCCTCCATCCCTATATACAATATTTTAGAAATGGAAAGTGTCTGGGAGAGAAAAAGCAGTTTGAAAAATAACACATCATACTGCGTAATTGAGTAAATGGCAGAGAGAAAGCTGGAGCTCGGGAGTCTCCCAAGCTCTGAAGGATCTCCCCTTTTCCCCAAGCGCAGGAGTAAAGGACACGTGTTTCGTGGGCGGTACGAATTCAAATGGGTTTACCACAGCAGGAGAAAACTGATTGAGCCTTTGGGATATTGTCGAGGGGCGAGTCCGGAGTAGCGTGTTTCCTTGTGGTTTATCGACTCGAGTGATTGCATTAATTTTGATTTCTCGTGTTTATACGTGATGCACGTGGTGCGGGTACTATATGGTTTTACTCAAAGTGTTATTAAATATATCATTTCATTTGCGTAACCTAATTTTTTTTTATAAAAAAATTAAATTTTATAAGGAGCTTTCTTTCCTCAATTGGTTACTTTTAATCATCCTGTGTGTATTTACTATATGACCATAACTAGGAATAACTGAGGCTAATATTGAGGTTTCTCCTCAGCACTCAATACTCATTAAAAAAAAAAAAAATTAGCTCACTAAGTAGTCAAAAATTTTTTTTGCATATTTGGCCAAAAAAGTTCTGAAATTCACAATGGTAACAATTTACGTTTGTTGTATTTGTTTCTTGGACATTATCTATATCTTATTTTATTAAGTACAATTAGAGCACACAATTTTTAGATTGAGATACCATTTTACTGTAACCTATATGGCTTGATGCTTTGTACGAGTATTGGCGCAGCATAACTGATGGAGCAAATAGTAATGAAAAGGTTATTTGAGATGCGCAATGACCGTGTGGATCACAACAATCCTTATAACATACTGAATGATTGTATTAACATCGAGGGCAGCACAAACTTATTTATCATTAGAAAACCATCAACAACACATTCCTTACGACTCGTATTGACATTCGAAAAAAAATACGATAGTCGACATTTGCGTACAATATCTCCGAGGAAGTGCACACTGCTACTATGGCACGACACACTACGCAAACTTAACTTACTATAAAATAATTATAAAAACGAACGAGTCTTTCAAGTGACAAATATGCTCTCGAATATGCTTCAAAATGATTATCTTTTTCGTATGACACGTGATGTTAAACTCATTTCAATAAGAAAGAAAAAAAATCCTAGAAGTCAGTTTATCGTGAATTAAAGGCAAAAACTACTTGGTAACGTCTCAAATCTCTGAAGTTATCTCGGAGTCTGTATTTTTTTTTTTTTTTTTTTTTTTTTTTTTTTTTTTTTTTTTTTTTTTTTT
>NW_019379493.1:71081-94097 GCF_000648655.2 Copidosoma floridanum
TTTTTTTTTTTTTTTTTTTTTTTTTTTTTTTTTTTTTTTTTTTTTTTTTTTTTTTTTTTTATAATGTGTGAGGGATAACCGATATATCGGTAAGAAGTCTATTAATCGGAGAGAAAAATTGGCTCCCATTTGTAAATGTAAGGTCTTTTGGTTCGTGGCGTTGAAATGTATCACGTGCTCCACATAATTGTATATTCAGCGTCGGACAACACTGGAAAGTAATGACGCTTCGATCGGGCCTTTGATTCTAGAATTGCATAAATAGTTGTCAAAGTGTCGAGTTTTTGTCCCTCGATGTAAAAATTATACGTACAGGATTAAAGTTTGGTCAAACAATATTTTTCACATCTATATTGGTGCCATTTGATGATACTTTTAAGCGCCAAGCGTTGAATATATGTTGTTGAAAATTCAAATTCCCGGTGAATCCGATTGAATTGGGATGGGATTTCTTGACTTTACAAGCACTCTCCTATTTATTTCAGATGAAGGCATTTTTCTTCTTCCAATTTTAATCTACCTCGTAAAATCTACATACTTATTCGATCGCTTTATCGATTTAGTCATAGAAAGCACCTAACATGAAAGATATTAAGACGCAGCGCGTTGAAAGATATTCGTGTCTGACTATCTTTAGATTAAAATTTACCGTATCCAACCAAAGCCTGTTAATTTATATTCTCGCATACTTTTGTAAAGTTTTTATTTTCATTTAATGTCGAATGAACACACCACATTATTCACGATCGGCGTACGCGTATACCAATGGAGTACACAAAATTGATTTATTCGAAAACGAATTAAAGACGCGCGATCGTTTTACAAGCGTTTACAGTTACGACGACGGCACACTTTCGAGCGCAGGTACACGTCCCCGCGTGTAACAATCCAAGCGATTCAGCCCAAACCCAATAAATCAATGTACAGGTTCGAAGCATAATGTGGAGGCACCGGCAAAAACAACCTGTTTTTCGAAAATGGCTGTTCGAAAATTCATCAAACCGAGGCCGTTCGCTCGAAACGTTATGAACCGCTTTGATCTTCCGAAAATAATAAAACACATAGTGATCGGATGGATGGTGATAACACGGGAAAACCGGGGAATATACGTACACGTGTGTTGACCCAATGGTGTTTCAGAGACAGTTTCAGGAACAGTTATCACTAACCCCACTCACGTGGTGTTGGACAGTTACTGTCAATGTATCCCTGGATACTGAACTTTATCGAATGAATTTTAAATTTTATAGTTGCGCAGAAAAAGTAGCTTTTGAGATGGGAAAGATATTGTCCCCACGATGTGTATTTTTATCATAAATTGCTTGAAAAATTCGATTTTCCAAACTAAAAATATGAAGGAAATTTTCAAACTTCATTAGAAATAATATTACTCATACCGGTTTGGGTTGGTATCTTTTGCTAAAAAAGTTTAAATTTCCAATCAAATCCAATTTAAAAGTATACAATTGCCAATAATTATTTTATTCTAATTATAATTGTTCATAAGTGCCTAATTTGCGAAAATACTTCGTAACTTCCATTGATAATTAATTGGCCGATGCTGAATTAGTTGAATTATTTTGTGTCAAATTTGTATGCGAAGCAATAAGATTTTTTTTATTAAATAACTAGTTAATTAATGTTCGACGCGCTTTGTATGCTTTAATTGTATTGTTATTCGGTTTGATTTACATTTGAAAATATTTTTCTAATTCGTTGTTCAATTTTACTATACAGCCGAACAAAATAACTTCCCTGAATTTTCTATCATGTCAAGAGTAAGAAATAGTAGTTTTCCTACGAGTTTGAAAAGTCTTTGTTTGCGAACCGAGAGGTTTGCGGCCCGAGCCGAAGGCGAGGGACGTAACGAGGTTCGTAAAGGAGACTTTTCGAACGAGTTCCGGAAAACTGTTTTTTCGCCCGAGGAAGTACCAGCCTCCCAAAACCACCCGAGGGCGGAAAAGTTAATTTTCTTGCTATCTATTATTCGGATCCTTTCTTCAAACACTTTGATAATTTTAGATGCTACAACTAACACTTCAAGATCTTAGCTTCGTAAAGTAATATACCAACTCTTAAAATGACAGATGAATTTATACGAGTACAAACAGTTAAGAGTTTTTTTTTTCGGACTGTCGTTCTTACACGCGAGATGTGTACATCTGCGGTAAAAACAGACGAGACCTTAAAATTACGCGGTTTTCATCTCAAGCCTGTTTCAATCTTCAAGTACTTAATTCGCATGAAAAAAAAAATTGTTTACGCTTCCTTGGCTGTACTATGATTGTTAACGCATCATTTCCCACAATAAACTCGATTCGTTCACTCGACCATCGGAAAACACCGATAAATAGACGTACGGAAACAACACCCAAACGAATAAACCCCACTTACTTGGATTCAATCTGCATTGGCATCCAATTTTTCTACCTTTATTTATTTATTTATTTATTTTTTTTTTTTTTGAGAGGGGTTCATTTAAGTGAGAAAAGTGATAACATAAATAAACTGCCGATGCAACGTGTATAAGTATGTATTAAGGCGCGTATCTATTGTTCGAGCGATCATATATAAAACATTTCTGTCCTTATTTATATTTCACGTTACACGTGTACGGAACAATGCACTCGGAAAAGTTGTTTGTAAGTGGCATTCGGTCGTACAAGGGTTGCGCAATTTTTTTTCTCGAATTTCGATGCAAAATCCCCAATAATAGCACCATTGTACAGCGAAGGGGGTTTTTCAATTGTCTTGGATTTCATAGCGAACAAGGAAAAAGGGAGGGACGACAAACAGCCTCTTTCTGCTTGCTCGATGATGGACGAGCGAAAGACGCACGTGCGTCCGTTGACCGGGCGTGTCTTGGTTCGGGGAATATTTCGAAAGGAGCGCCGTACGCGAGCGGAGGTTGTTTTGACGCGGGTCCTATGGAGAGTTTTGAAAGTGCACTCGAACGTACATCTCCGTTTGGGCCACTAGACGAAGCAGCGAGGGGACATTGCATAATTTCGAGACAATTTAAATTTCATTGAGACAAGGCGTTTGTTGAGTAACAAAGTTAATTCTAGTTAAAAAAAAAGGAAATAAGTTATTCGAAGGAAATAATTTTATCGGAAACCCTGAGCTTTTTCCTGCAAAACACTGGACCACCTTCGACTTTCGCGGTCTTTTCTTTTCGATTGCGTCCGGGTACGAAGAAGATTTCGAGCTGGTGATCCAAGCCGGGCTTGTGTGTCACTTGGTGTCTCATCTTCTCGTTGTGGCGGGTTATTTATGCGGTGAATGGGGTTTTGGTTGAACGGTTTTGTGTACCAACTGAGGAAATCTCAGCACGATCTTAACATTACGAGCCACAATGGATTTTCGTACACGTATTGATTGCACTCACAGAAAAAATAGTGGTGCAGAGTTTTTTACATAAAGAAAAAAAAAAAATTAATTTCTACATGGTGTGCTAACGATCGCTGATTTTTGGGGTCGCATGGATTAAATTTGGTTTAAAATCAAGTGCTAGTACAAAAATATTTATCTTTCACAAATGGCGTCAAAAAAACATGTTCAACTGTAATTTATTTTCCAAGTAGTCGTTGAAAATTACTCACCTCGTTGACATGAGCCACATCTCTCGTCTCCTAATTTTTTTATTTTTGTTTCAACTGACCAGTAAACAAGTACATTATACTTCACACTTTATTCTCGAAAAGCCCATGTTTGACGTGTAACTTTTGTAGATTTTTTTTTTTTTTTTTTTTTATTTATTGTATTTTTTTTTTTTTTTTTTCAATGATTTTTATTTGTTTTTTTTTTTTTTTTTTTTTAATGTACGAAAAAGACGCAACAGAACTAGCAGCGTAAAACTATCTTGCGTAACCTCATTATGGACACAGTTTTTTTTAGTACTTCAAAAAACGGACAACTTAAAATTGGCTATATTTTCTTTTGTAGTAAGTAAAAGAATACACAATATACACACGGCTCTCGCGTTTCGAAAAAAAAATCGTTATTTGCTGGAGAACATTGTATTTCGTAATACCTGCCGAGCTGAAATTACAACCAATTCCTGCAAAACAAACAATCGCGTGACAACATTACAGTATCGACAGCCAAGCTATAAGCGACAAAAAGAAAAGCAGACTTGCTCAAAAGTTGAAAGTTGCGTCCTCCGTTGGACACACTCAAGTACATAAATTTCAAATCAATCATGGAAATTCACTGCACTGTACACAAGACAGTCACAATGGGAGCCTAACCACGCCATACAGTATTGATTGCCGAGACAAGAGATACAATAAAGTCGTAACAGTTCAAACGATTTTCCGGTCGCATTGGGATTCTTGGCTCAAAGGTACTCTTTCGGTCGTTATGTTTTCTAATAAGATAACATTATGGTACTGTGTTGATTTTGAACGCCAAGACTATCAACCAAACAATACCCTTTCCCGATTGATTACATCAGATTCGTTCGAGACGTGCCATTTCACAAGCGATCAACGTAAACGGCCGAGGATCCGTAAATGTAAATATGTGAACAGCCGCTGATTAAAGTGAAGATGAGCACATGACATGTTACTGCAACGTACAGTCCTTATTATAGCCATTCGTCAAGATATTCGATTGTTCTGCTTTCTTTTCTTTTCTTTTCTTTTTTTAAAGCATTCTCGAAATCGCATACAGCCGATATTGATAATTACTATCTGATTAGGAGTATAAGGGAATCACTTATGTTGGATAATCGGAATAAAGTTAGAACTGGCAGACAGACACAGTTGGCTACGTGGCCGAAAAAATACCTGTTATATCAAACCATCAGCCTTATTAGTCAGTAATCAGCCGTATTAAAGAAAAATACACCAAAGTTGACGTTAAAAACAATTCAAAGGTTGCATAAGCTAACGGAAAAACAAATTTGTTTGAAATATAAAAACTTGATAATTTCAACAGATGTCACTAATGAGAAAAAACTCGATAAAATTTTCAATGTCTAACTATTGGACGATTTGTGTAAACAGAAAAAAAAGAAATATTGATTTTTTGTTGAAAAAGTAGAGTCAGAATTACAGTGTTACCTAACGTAACAAATCATCTATCATAAGTAACTTGGATTGCTAAGTTTTTAAGTATTAAATAAATAACATTGTTCTATTGTCCCAAACTCAGTGGGTTTCTTTATATTGTATCGGAGTAATGTGTTGGTTATTGTCACGGTGTGTCTATCAATGTAATCGTATATTCTGTGGTATTCGAAGAGCAGCTGATGCTGCCAAAATTAAGATTGACCAAATCGAAAAAAAAAAAGTATTTGAGATTCCAAAATATTTACCCTTCGTTGCCAGCTCACCTGTTTTGTATAAGGAATCATTGAACTTCTCCACTGTGTCCGAAAAAAAAAAAAAAAATAGTCGGAGCCCAACCAGTGTCACCCAACAACCTTCTTTATTGTACCCTTGGACGTGCAAGGAAAGGGGCTTCCAAAGAAACACGCGAAAAAAAAAAATGTAGGTCAACGGCACACGCAGGTCGTTGTATGTCGGCGTTTCGGCGCAATAAATCAACAGCCGTCGGGACGCGACCAAAAACGTTGCCTTCGATTGCCCGACAACGCATATACGTGCCCGTGTATGTACCATACGAAGCGACTCTTTTACCGCTACAAAGGAAAAATATGGACACGTAACGGTACCGCGCCAGAGAAAAGGGCAAGGGCCGTTCTTGTATGGACTCTTTACGGGTGCTGTATTCGGTGATCGCGTACTCTTTTTCGCCCCCCCCCCCGCTCGATACGGCGATCGGCGATTTTTTTTTTTTACAAACGTAGCACTGTCTTTACCAATAAAAATACCAAAAATCAACAGCGATTGCTTCATATATAAGTGCAGAATCTAAATTTATCTTGAATTGAAAACAAAAAAAAAGAAGATTCCGCATAAGCCGAATCAGTTTCGATGAGTTTCGTCAATTGAATCATCCGCGCACAGGTGTCCTCTGGACCAGTTTCTTTTGCGTCACAGATAGCGACGATCACAAATAATCACACGAAAATAATCGCCGCAGCGACATCGTGAATATACAAACACCGGTAAATCAATCGGTTGACCGGTTACCGCGACAAAGAGCATCGGATTTAAAAATAAAAGAAAAGCGAAAAAAAACAAAATACTCCCTCCGATCGATGTGCGATAACTTTACCTATACACGTACACCCCAGTGAGGCCAGATCTCATGCGATAGGTATAATCAGAGGCGCCATGCTCATATACGTGCACGTATACAATAAACGAGGGGGAGGAAGTAAGGGGCACGCGAGCCGAATTACGGCTAATCGGCAAAGTGCATTAAAAGCGGCTCGCAGACGCCCGCGGCGATAATCGAGCTTCCCTCCCCCTCCCACCCTACCCCCAATGTACTGTGTAGACGAGCTGGTGTTTGTCGATTATATATAGGAGCGAGGCCACGAGAGGAAGCGCCGCGCAGATTCTCAACAGGTTTTCACGGCGCAGATGTGTTTATACGTACATGACACATCACCTGTACTACCGTGGTATATAAAACATAGTGGTGTGCCTGCACGAAATTGATCGCTCGTGTACGCGTGTACGTACGGTGTTGGAGAACCAGAGTTTTTGAGTGTATATGGCTTATTGGTATAATGTTGGCTGAGAGGAAGAAATAAATCAGGTTTTTTTTTTTTTTTTTTTTTTTTTTGTTATTTTCAACTAGTCTTTGTTAGTTTTATAAAGATGGGGTTTTTCCAAAAATGAAGGTTTATTTTTTTCTCTTTGCTAACTTCGTTTTGTTGAATTTGTCTATTGCTCGACGGTAAAAAGATTTTATCATTTCATTAGAGGATAGCAAAGATATCGGGGGAAAGCATGAGGTATAGAATTTTCCGTGTCCATTCTGATTTTCGATGTTTTGTGTATCAAGTAAAACTGACGTAAGTTACAACAAAAAAGAAAATAAAATATCAAAAACTTCTTAAAACTCGCTTTCAGTTGTACGATAGAAGAATATGTTTTATTACACGCATGACTAATTGTAGTGAACTTTTTATTTTTAACAATATACATAGATATCACTGGGGAATCCTTTCATCAATTTTCAACGCTTTAATCAATTACGCAGACAATAGGCAGTGACAATCTATTTTTTAGCAACTATAAGAAAAGCACATTTGAAATGTTTGCGTATTTACATTTATCATTTGTAACATTTTAATTAGTATTTTTATTACCAATTGAAATCACATTCCGTAACTTATTCGTCTCTAAAATTAAGTAGAAACAGTCGAGTTCAGTAAGACGAGTGAAAAAAATTACTGTGGCTTTACTTCATATGTATTTTCAGTTTGCAAGAACTAAATAAAAATAAAAACAAAAATTTCGATTTATCTATTATTTAATTACACACTTACTAGTCAAAAACTGAACCTTGTATTCCGAAAAAAATCTCTTTCAGCAAAAAAATTGATTCTTTATTGTTTGTATATTGACATTTTCATTTGTAACGTTTTGGTTATTATTTTGATCTGCAACTGAAATCACATTCCGCGGCTTATTTTACTTTTATCCTATAAGAGTTGATAGTCCGTAAAAATAAGTAGAAACAGACTATTTAGATAAGACAAGTGATGAAATTACAGTGGCTTTGCCGAATATATATTTTCAGTCTACCATAACTAAATAAAAGTGAAGAAAAAATCTAAGTAAGACATTCCTAGGACATAAACTTACTAGTCAAAAACTAAACATTCTACGTACTACAAAGAATGTCTTTTATCAAGAGAAATCAGATTTTTTTTATCGTTTGTCTAGTTAAATTTTTTTGTTTGTAACTTTTCTATTATTATTTTGATCTACAATTAAAATTACTTTCACGGCTTATTTTACTTTTAACCTGTCTGTAAAAATAAGGAGAAACAGACTATTTAGGTAAGACGAGTGAAGAAATTACAGTGGCCCCACTTAATGTGTATTCGTAGTTTGCCAGCAATAAATAAAAAATATACATATAATCATATATAAGCCATTCATGGGCTATAGATTTACTAGTCAATAACTGAACCTTCTATTTACTACAAAAAATGTCTTTTGTCGAAAAAAATCAGATTTTTTTTATTGTTTGTCTAGTTACATTTTTCACTTGTAACTTTTTCGTTATTATTTTCATCTACAATCAAAACCACACTCAGCAGCTTATTTTACTTTCAATCTATAAGAATTTATTTTTGGTAAAAATAAGTAGAAACAGATTATTTAGGTAAGACGAGTAAAGAGATTACAGTGCATTTGCCAAATATGTATTTTCATTTTGCCAGAACATAAAAATAAAAAAAAGAAGTTTCATTATGATATTATTGGATTACACATCTTCTAGTAAAAAACTCATCCTTGTACAAACAAAAAAGAATTTCCTTCATCATAAAATTTGATGCTTCATTTCTTGTACATTTATATTTTTATTTGTAACATTTTAGTTATTATTCTGATCCACACTTAAAATTATATACTACGGCTTATTTCACTTTTAACCTGATGAATTCATTGTCTGCTGAAATAAGTAGAAACAGACTATTTAGGTAAGACGAGTGAAGAAATCACAGTGGACTTACCTTATTTGTATTTTAAGTTTGCCATAACTAAATAGAAAGGAAAAAAAAGGTCAATACAGCTATTCTTGGATTATACATCCATTAGTAAAGAACTAAATCTTGTACATATGAAAACGAATTTCTTTTATCAAAAAATCTGATTCGTTGTTGATTGGGTATTTACATTTTTATTTGAAAGGATTTGGTTGTTATTTGTATCTACAGTTGAAATCGCATTTTGTAGCTTATTTGTCTCTACACTTAAGTAGAAACAAACGAGTTAGGTAAGACGTGTGAAGAAATTACTGTTACCTTACCTGATACGTGTTTCCATTTTGCAAGAACTGAGTAACAGAAAAAAAAATCTCAGTAAGATATTCCTGAGACATAATATACAAGTAATGAATTGATCCTTTTACGTACTAAAAAGAATCTCTTTTATCAAAAAAACTGATTCTTTATTGTTTGTATATTTACATTCTCATTTGTAACTTTTTTGTTCCTATTTTCATCCACAATTAAAATTACATTCCATAGCTTATTATACTTTTAACCTGTAAGAATTTATTGTCTGTAAAAATAAGTAGAAACAGACTTTTTAGATAAGACAAGTGAACGAATTAAGTGGCTTTACCGACTGTGTATTTTTAGTTATCCAGAACTAAATAAAAAAATATATATTTATCTATACGAGCCATTCCTTGGCTGTAGATTTACTAGTCAATAATTAAACCTTCTACTTACTACAAAAAATATCTTTTATCGAATAAAATCAGATTTTTTAAATTGTTTGTTTAGTTAGATTTTTCATTTGTAACTTTTTTGTTATTATTTCGATCTACAATTAAAATCACATTTTGGGACTTATTTTACTTTCAACTTGTAAAATTATATTGTCTACAAAAATAAGTAAAAACAGACTATTTAAGTAAGACGAATGAAGAAAGGCAGTGGCTTTACCTAATTCATATTTTTAGTTTGCAAGAACCAAATGAAAAAAAGAAAAAAATCTAAATAGACCTTCAAAGGAAGAGCTAATCCTTCTACATAAGACGAAGAATCTCTATTATCGAAAAACCTGATCTCAAACTACATGCATTCCTTGGTCCCGCAATAGCAACGCGTTCATCAGCTAAAGCTCGTTTGTCAGAACCTCGATTTTTCTAACCAAAGACGCATCTACGAGGACGCCAATCGATCAGCTCACCATTGCACCTCGTCGTCCTAAACACGCGTTTCGTAATTTTCTCCTCACGTACGTGTACCACACACACAGACGTGCCCGCAATTCCTCTCGGCCTCGCTTGTACGTAAAACACGGATTCGCGCAATTGTACAATATACGTCACTGCTCATCGCCCGGAAGTAGGTGTATCATGTTTTACTCTGTACTTACAATACGTGGACACGTTCATAATAAGCATCGACGAAACAACAAGAGGTTTGTTTTTGTTGCGCAAAAATGTATTTTTTTTAATTACCAGATCGGGAGTACCAATCATGAGAGGAGTAAATGAATGGGTGCGAAGCTCGTCGTTTGATTTTTCCACTTCTTATAATGATTGTAATTAAATTAGTGTTCTGTCTCATCGGGGACAAATAGTTTCAAAAGGTCTTTTACCATGACAATAACGATAACTAATACGCTTTAGTTCCACGTAACAAGATTACGCTTTACGGTGACGATTGTAAAAAAAATCGGCATCCAAAATCAAAGTACGACAATTAGATCCAGCTAGAAGCAAACCATCAATCCCATCCCGCACGAATGGGATGTATCGCGTGTATAAAACGCGTAGTCGGCGGAACTTGGCTTATTGAGCACCGATCGCGAGCATCCGGTCTTTTCGACTCGGCCTCTATCGCGTACTTTGTAACAAAGTGAGTCGGAAATGAATCGGATCGTCGAATCTATCGCCACGCGTCTGGGGATCGGTACGATTCGTCGACGGTTTATCATTTTTGTCCTCAATCAACCCGTTAGCACGTTGTCTTGTGGACAGTAGTATCTTTTACGTGAAACTTCAAGCAAAAAATATTGGATTATTCGAAAAGTCTCTCGTATATCGAAGGAATAAAAATCTCTCGTGGCAACAAATGAAAAAGTCTCTCGCTACAGAGAAAATCACGTATGGTTTATTTTTAGAAAAGTAAGATTCATCATTTAGTTTGTACATTAAATTTTATTTCTTCGAGCTTTTTTTCCTCTCATTAAAGACACACTTTTTTTCCCCTGGCTGAAGCAAGATACGTGTCCAGCTAGAGATATATATTTCTTTTTTCTTTCATTCCACGAGAATTTTAATTGCATTGCAAAAACAACGTCTCGCTGCCTCATAAACGCCCGGTCAACGACTCCCAGCTCACTGCTCCGCATCCCCACGATTGATTCGACTCTTCTTTCGAACAATTAGCCGCACGACGCGGCGTCGCAACAATAATCATCCCGCCAATTGACGGAAAGAAGAAGAGGAGGGAGATCCACGCTTGATTCCCGGAAACGACCGTGCCTCTCTCTTTCGTACATCATTGCACATTAAGTGCACGCACGTAAATGAGCGAAGGTCTCGGGAACGGGTGCTTTGGATTTGCTTTGTGTCCGAGTGGTACGCGCCGCGGATAATAGGGACATTCGTGTACTCCGGGGAACATCCGTGCATAAGATGCCGCTGTTGTTTTTATCATCGCCCACCCACGTGCGTACACACCCGGCAGCGATGCGCACATTTTTAGAAGATGGAAGATTGAATTTTCCCTTCGCGCTTCTTTCGTTGATCCTTTCATCCTCGCTGTGTTTCAAAGTTGTTGACGGAAAATTTTATACGCTGCGGGATGAAAAGCTCATCCGGGCTAACAAAAAAGGGATAAAATGAAAAATTTCCATCCATTGCGTTGTACTTTCCGAGGTATTAAAGAATAACAAAGATTTTCGATCGATTATATTTTGTGCTTTTTGTTTATCTCGTTGAGCTGGATATTGTAGGACAGATTTCCGAAAATATGACCAACGAATCAGATTTTTTTTAATTCATTTGATAGATCGAAAGTACAAGATCGGTACAAGCCAGCGTTTTGATGATGGGTTTTTCATGCAAATTAAAGACGTATACAGAGTAATTGGCAATTCCATGGTATACCAGTGAATTGCAAAAAAAGGCCATAAATTCAAGTACTTACGAGATTCCATTGTGAAAAAACCAAGTGGGTCATTTGTAGTGAAATAACGAAAAACCTACTCGAGGTACACTTGAACACAAGGTGAAAGGACGCCCGCAACTGGAATACTAAGAGCCACAAAAATATCACGAACCAAAACAATAAACACGACACCGCGATTTTGCACAACTCTCGATTCGAATGCCTGACCGACCAGCTGAATAAAAAAAAATTGTCACGCGGTGTACAATATCGTGCTTGCTAGACTTTCTAACGCCCATGGATGCCCCGCATGATTGCCGAGCGATTGACTTTTGCGTCTAAAGTCCGTACATAAAGGACCCTTAGTTCTGAAACGGAAAAAACTAGCACAGCGCTCGTTGTCTCATTTTAAATTGTAGGTATGTTTTGAGGACCAAACTGCGTTTTACCAACCCCACGAACTGCTGAATCGAATATATATAAACACAAGCTTAGGATGAAAAAGAGTAATCTCCGCAAAAGCCACGAACGAATGGATAGCCTTTGCGCGTCTCTTTCCATCCATTTCAATATTGTAGGTACACCCATGCATTGTCCATCGGAACAATACACCAGCAGAGACAGTTTGGAGACGCCAAAAGCGCGACATTGATATGGTTGCGAAGTCCGATACTTGCGGACAAACGGATACGCCGACAAAGGTATATATACCGTACTACGCAGCCTTTAATCGGATACATCGATAAGTTTGCGTTTACGTGTGTTCCCAGTGAAAACGCAATTTGATATCGATACGTTATTTTCTGGGCGTACACGATTACAAATGGTGTATGTTATCACGTTCGATAACTAAATACTCCTGCGCTGCAACGGTATGGATTCACTTTGTGCCATGACAACGCTTGTACTTGTCGATCGCGATGTTTAAGGTTTTTCGCTAAAAAAGAAAAATGTTTAAAAACAGTGGCAGTATTAATAAAAATTGCGAGTTAAAAATGCTTGCTGGTACACGCACGATTGATAATGGGTAGCTTTCGATACGACGAAGCTCTCGCTTTCTTTTTGCTGAAAAATAAAATCATTTTTTGGGGAAAAAAACCATATTTTATTGTACACTTACGTTTTGTGGCCTCAACAAAGGCATACTTACTCGTTTGATGTGTACACCGTACCTCATAACAATACAGCGCACGCACTTCATGGGTATTACCATACGCGAACCTTATACATTACAAACGCAACAAAAACAGCCTCGAGACTCTCTCTCTCTGTGTCTTATTTTGCTTTCTTACCGATGCAGGTCACGTCCGACTGTAATATACAGCATGAGCTTATGCTACGGCTACTGGCGTACCTATACTATTTTTGTCGTTTAGAAAGTAAAAAATATCGACACGTTCGTTCGGCTATTCGGTGACTGCTTTAACCAAGTTGATATAGGTAGCCGATTGGAAAATTCTCCGCAGATCGGTGAGTGCACTTTGTGACGTATAAATCGCTAATTCGAGCGGGATTGTAGCTTTATGATTTTTTTTTTTTGTTTAATTGAATGTTATTTGATTACTTACATGCATTGATGATACGTTCGACTAGCCATATTGTTCTGAGCGACTCGGGTATGTATATTGTGTGTCAAGGATGCTGATCGCGTGTACGTATATTTTTGTACTTGGGTGAGACTTTTTTTTAGTTTAGTTTACGTCAAACCTATTAATATATTTTTTTTCTTTTGCAATGAAAAAAAAAAAAAAAAAAAAAAAAAAAAAAAAAAAAAAAAANCGATGAACATTTATGCTTTCACTTTATAATTATATAAAAAAAAAAAAAAAAAAAAAAAAGCAGTTTGCTTCAATATTGTTGATACATTCGTGTTCAAGAAACCATTCGTGTCATGGATACAGGATGAACAAGCCATCGTTTCATTTAATTTCACTGTAGCCTGGCAGATACAATATATATTCCCATATCATCATCTTGTTCTAAAAAAACAAACAATGATTATTCAAACATGTACAACAACCAAGTCATAAGATGATGCGAAAAGTTTCAGCTGGTCAGTTTAAGTGTGGTGTAAAATCTGTAATGCTTCTCACCGTATAAAGGCACAACCCAACTTTTAGATTTTCTGTGACGCGAACCCGATTTCCATACGGTGAGGAAATTTCATCCCCTAAGCTCTCATTTTGCTGTTCAATTGAAAAAAAAGAAAAAAAAAAGATCCTTTTGCATAGTATATAAAAGCAGTAGCATGCAAGTAGGATGACTCGTGTAGCGAATCGATCAAGAACCGATGCTACTGGTGCAGTGTAACAACAACGACGACGACGACGACGACGACCCAGTTAAGATCACACGAGTGCATTGTACACTCGGAATTGAAGCCCCGCTTATCTACCCGATGGGGAGAATAATGTAATCACGATAGGCGTAAACGTAGATGTATAAGCGTACGGGGGAGGAGGAGGAGGAGGAGGAGGAGGAGAAAGACACGGAGCTATAGTGACTCGGCTAGTGTTGCAGACTTGGCTCGCTCTCGGCTCTCTCGCCCGAAGGAACACGATGAACGCGGTTTCTCTTGTGTATGGGTGAACAGTAGGCACGTGGTAAATACGCTCCGTTCTATATATCAACTTATTCATTTCTCCGTGGCAATTGTTGGTGGATCCATGGACAATCGTGTGCTTTTCGAGACTGGAGTTTTTATGAAAATCGGTGACGCTTCAATTACCGATCATAGCAAACATGCCCAGGAGTGCAATTTTCTTTTGATGCGTCATTCCATTGGAAGGCAAGAGAAGCAGGTGGTCGTGATCGGTTGGCGTGTGAAAAGGGGAGGATCGAGGCTATCGTTGCAAATTGTTTTTGGGAGTGGAATTTTTTTTTTTTTCCACCACGTACAGTGGGAAGGCAGTGAACTCTCGAGTGAGCCGCGCCCTGTGTGGGAATTACTGTTACCTTTGTTTTTTATGATTGCCTAACTGAGGAGCTTTCCAGATCTTCTTTTTAGCCGTCTGTCACATTTTTTACTCAAAAAATCATGTATCTTCGTCAAAGATGGATTTTTGCTACCGATCGTCGAACCGATCGATGACGCGATATGCGACCTTATACCCGATTTGCGTTAATATTACCCTAATTTAGAAACATCGTAAACACATTTCATCAAAGACAAACAAAATCATCCAACATCCGCGTAGAAAAGAAAAAAAAAGCTCTACCCATCAACCGATTTTATTTATCGATAGTCCTGATGAAAAGATAGTAACGATGCTTCAACGCCATGCGTACCCATCCTCGAGTCTTCAACAATCCGAAGAAGAAGAAAAAAAGAACAATCAATTACCGGTTACGTAATGGAAAAAACCAGCTTGCCGTAGCACAAATATCGCATACCCCTCGCGCACTATATTTCCCAAACGAGCTTACCAACTCGTATCTGTCATTGAACTTTTGCACTCACGTGCAAGTGCCTAAATATCCATTTCACAGAGTTAAATCGGGTCTCTTGATAGTTTTCTGTCAAAGGCTTTTGGTATAAAACAAAGGAAAATCCGCAATTCAAACGGGGATGAGAATTAATTGGATCCACCTGCAGCTGATGTGTCCAACAGTCATGAATATCTGATGTATTCCGATGTCGACCAATTTATATAATTTTCTCATCCTCTTTAATGGTACTGTCAAATCGAAAAGTACCCGAGTTCACCTGGTTTTGATCTCTCTGAGCAAAAATCTTGATGGATCTGAAATTGTAAATATTCTGAGATTGGGGATATTCCGAACGGGTTAGCGAATTTGAGACAAAAATTATCTTGTTGGAGGCATACCAAGGGAACGAAATTTTGCATACTCCAAAATTGGAAAAAGTTAAAGAAACCGATGAGCTATTACTCATTGTTTGTTGTAAAGCTATATTATTTTTTTCCATACATTCTGTAATCGTACAGTGAAATATTAAAACAGATTTTTAGTAAGCATAGTGATTAAGTTCTTACACCTTTAATAATGGTAGTTTTTCGCAATTCTTCGGCCTTTCGATTGAAAAATGAATTATCAAAGTAGTTTTTTTTTCCCAACTGTAAGCTCAAAAACCCGAGAGTAATCTTCATATAATTCCAAAATTCAGAAAATGAAAAAACAGCATCCATGGCCGTGAAATGTTATAAAGTGCACGTACCAGTGTAGAGGTAAACGTAATAAAAAGACACTTGATTGCGCGATAAATTTTGTTTTTCCCCAAGCTACTACACTAGAGCTTTAAGTACCCAGCTCAGCTACTTACCCACATGCTCTCTCGGCAACCGTATGGCCACGTACAGCAACGAACAGTTTCGCGATTTTTATTCACGAGCACTCCCGAGTATACGGAGGCGTTAAATCGTAAAATCGCTAAGAGTGATAGAAACATGACACTACGACATAGACGTTTTTTACGAATTTATCACGCGCATTCTATACGGCATGTATAGGGTCGTGGCTACTACACCCATAAAGAGAATAGAGCACTCGAACCGCGCAGCTGTAGGCGATTTTACTTTCCTTTTATCACTAGAGTCAGTTTTAGTGCCGAGGGTGTTCTCAATCAGGTACGGAATTTTTTCGATAAAATTTTATCCATCGCCCACCGACAGAGCTGATATTCTTTGTCGCAGAGTTTAGGCGAATACAATTTTCTTGTTCTGCTGAAATTCGATCCCGTACCCTTCGAGACAAAATATGCACCAGCTTTTTTTTTTTTTTTTTTTTTTTTTACTGTCGTAACGAGCATAGCTACGTGCACATGCTTATCGTTTAAAATTATCGTGCTCAAGCTTCATACTTTTGCTTTTCCAAAGATCTTGAATGAAAACGATTAGAGATAACAAAGTAACCATGTGTGCAATGCGTGTATTATGCATAAATTTGCATCCTAGTCTAGTCCCTGGGAAGTAATGAAATTATCAACTCGTCAGGTACAACGTGTTAACAAATCGTACATGTATTGTAACGGTTGAGTGCGAATTGTCTTGGCAAATTAACGGTTGTCAAAGTGAGAGGCTCAAGAACGTACGAAATCAGTGAGCAAGGCCACTTGAGTTTTCAGGATGACGGGTATCACAAAAATGATGGGAATAATCTTTAAACTGTTAGAGAAAAATCGTAGTCAAATTTTGTTGGTGCCATTTTAGAACAAACGCCTGATTTTTAGGTTCATCCATTAAAATAAAAAATAAAAAATTCCTTTCTACCTAATTTATCTACTTACATTGTAATACACGAACTGAATACATGTATCAACTATTACGTTTGTTATCTAAGAATTATTCACAGTGAGATGTATTTTATACAAACACATGTAGCTATCGAAATTTCATCAAGTATTTTATAACTGTTCTTCAGAAAACATTTTTTATTAATTCTTAACTATGTTTTTTTTTTCTTAAAATTTTCAGAAACCCGACATGGTGGAAAAGACGCTCGGCACTCGAGCGTGGCCTCACGGTCGTGGCCGTGTGCGCCGTATTGGCAGCCGTAGCTTTCGCCATTGGTCTCGTGTTCGTAGCCACCAGCGTTGAAAACTGCGAGTCAGTTCGTACCGGTGAGTGCACCAATAACACCAATAAAAAAAAAAAAAAAAAAAAAAAAAAAAAAAGAACCTGTCCAAGATATTATTCAAATGAATAGTATGACGATAGAAAAATCTTGAAAAAAGATGTAAACCTATCTCCTCTTGAAAATGTCGGGATTAGTATTTCGCAAAAGTTTCGAGATGTCGCAAATGATAAATATATTTTTGTGTACAATTTTTTTTTTTTTTTTTTTTATTGTACATAAAGGGGTAAAAATTCAAAAAGTATATGTATGTAAATGCTGTAAAAGTCCAGAATTCAATAAAAAATAATGAAATTTTTTCAACGACTGTCGATGTAGCTAAAGAATCCTTGATTTTACTTGCGAGAGTTATTACACATCCTCAGCCTGTAACTGTCTACATCTTTGGTCCCTCAGTATTTTATCTCACCCACGCCTAATTCTTATACTTATGTACATCGGATTTACATAATTTTTAACATACTGTCCTCTTTTTTATTATCCAAAAAAAAAAAAAAAAAAATATTTAATTTTATTTTTGCATTTCCTTACATCACAACAAAAATCGCACCAAAACCCACGAACAATGCATTGCACGTCATATCTTCATGCATCGTGTCCCATCGCTCACGTAAACGACATCAATGTGTGTCTGTATCAATCGAATCGTCACACCTGATCATCGCACAATCATCATTGGCCCATTGGCTGTCGACGACAGCCGAACCAGCTAATGCGGAAATGCTACCTTCCATAGCCGAAGCCCTTAAGGAAATCACTGGACGAAAGACTCCGCAGGTAGTCCAAAAAACGCCTGAGATCTGCGACTCTCCAGGATGTGTGCACACAGGTATGTTTTCGTTATTTACTTTAGATATTTATTATTGTTGTACTTGCTGATACTCCATTCTCGCTTTGGGGTAAAGTGTCAAGATAATTGATCTATGTGTGAGAGATCGGTATCTACTCTATCTCTATCTGGGTAGATTCTGTGACACTGAAAGATTAGAAAATAAACATTCAGCTATTATGGGGTTAAAATTGGAGGTAAACAAGTGTAATGTTTTTAGTGACAATGCCAAAGTCGTATTATTTTTTTAAACTTTATCAACGTCATACGTTATGGAGTGAGAAGAAATGAAATTTATATTTCAAGCTGTAGACTTACTTTCATCTGTATCTGGTTACGTAAATTTATTTTTAAAAATCTCACGTGGATACCAGACTTTTGAAATTTGACTCCCAAATAAAAATATATAACTTCGTTTTGTGTCGTATAATTTTACGCCAATTTTCTGCCCAAAAAAATGACAATTATCATGGGTGAAGTATAAAGTACTGAAAATTAACAACTTACCCATCATATGTGTACAGCCTCATCGATATTGGAGAACATGGATCCAACAGTCGAGCCCTGCGACGATTTCTACAGATTCGCTTGTGGAGGTTTCCTTAAAAACACAATCATACCCGACGATAAGACGAGCGTCAACACTTTTAGCATCATCAGCGACAAGCTGCAAAAGCAACTCAGAGCCAGTATCGAAGAGGAGAGCAAACCTGACGACCCAAGACCATTCAAACTCCTCAAGACCTACTACCAGAACTGCATGAACAAGAGTAAGTCTTATTTGTGTTTCTTGTGAATAAAAAACAAAAAAAACAAAAGACCCTTAATGAGATTCGAGCCCACGAACAAAATTTTTTTTGGCACTACAAAGTTACTACCTAAGGGTATCATCGCCTTACTTCACCATTTGAAAATAAGTATCATTTTTTCTGAATTTGAAGCCTGTATCTAATTTTTGAATTTTAAAAGCGTATATTTATCTTTATTCTAATTCAAATTGAAAATAATAGTGTTTCGACACCACTGCTTCATAAAAATACCTTATATTTTTTTTTAATTTAGAGACAAGATGGTACACTTTGAAATTCAGAAACAAAATGACATGTTATGACATTTGGGTTAGGATGGATCCAAAGACATTTTTTGTACAATCAAATTGATAACTTAAACTTTGATAAGGAATTAGTGATACAATGATATTCATAAAAATTAATAATAAAACAGCCCAGATCGAGGAACAAGGTCTGGATCCGCTGCACCGAAATTTGAAGGAATTGGGTGGCTGGCCGGTCCTCATGAAAGAATCTTGGGTCGACGCTGACTGGAACTGGAAAGAGTCCGTGTACAAGCTTCGCAAAATGGGATACTCAATCGATTATTTTATCGACTTTAGTATCAGCTCCGATCTCAAAAATAGCACCAAGCGCACAATTGATGTGAGTTAGCGAAGTTAAAGAAATACTAGCATCTGTAGCGCTTATACATTGTTTAGTATCAAACACGGAACTAAATTTTTTTTTTTTTTTTAATTTATCATCCACCTAGATTTATTTTATTTCGATTTCTACTTAATAAAATTCACTTTTCTTTAAGGTAAATTATCTTTTTAAATTTTTGGTTTGATTATTGTATTTCGTATAAAATGTCCAGTAACGACCACGTCTCTCTTTTGTCCTCTATCAGTGATTTAATAAAGAAATAATGATTGAACTTCACTTTTTTTTTTCATTGAGTCAATCGCTGTAAACGAAAAAATAAAGAAACAAACATACCTTTCTCTAATAGCTGGATCAAGCGGCACTGGGTATATCACGCGAGTACTTGTCACGGGGCATGAGTGACAGGATCGTAAAAGCTTACTACGACTATATGGTTGACATTGCCCAGATCCTCGGAGCCGATGGAGACTACGCCGCTGAGCAACTCAAAGAGTCACTAGAGTTTGAAATCAAACTCGCCAACGTAAGCATAAAAACTCGGAAAAAAGTAAAAAAAAATAGCAAAAAAAATATTTGAAACTAAAATATTTTCCCTAGATCTCACTTCCAAGTGAGAAACGGCGCAACGCCACGGCTCTGTACAACGCAATGACCATAGCCGAGCTGTCCAAGCGATTCCCGTCTATACCTTGGATTGAGTACTTCAACACCATATTGGCACCAACAACTAGCGTCACGGAGGATGAGGTTGTCGTTGTTGATGTGCCAAGTTTTATCACAGAACTTGAGAAGTTACTTGTACAGACGCCCAAACGAGTACTGGCGAACTACGTAATGTGGCGCGTTGCTGGAAGTTCTGTCAGCTACCTGAACGACGAGATCAGGAAGCGCCAGCTTGCTTACTCTACCATTGTTAGTGGTAAGTTTTTTTTCATTTTATTTAAAAATCTGTAAGATTCTTTTAGTTTATTAATTTTTATCTCGAGGGCTTCAAAAACAAAAATATTGTAATGTATATTTCTATCTGTGGTTGTGAAGCACTTGCAACCTTTCAAACTGATACGGACAAATAAGTGTAATATTAATCATTATAGCAAAATAAATAAGTTCCAATGNATTTATCATCCACCTAGATTTATTTTATTTCGATTTCTACTTAATAAAATTCACTTTTCTTTAAGGTAAATTATCTTTTTAAATTTTTGGTTTGATTATTGTATTTCGTATAAAATGTCCAGTAACGACCACGTCTCTCTTTTGTCCTCTATCAGTGATTTAATAAAGAAATAATGATTGAACTTCACTTTTTTTTTTCATTGAGTCAATCGCTGTAAACGAAAAAATAAAGAAACAAACATACCTTTCTCTAATAGCTGGATCAAGCGGCACTGGGTATATCACGCGAGTACTTGTCACGGGGCATGAGTGACAGGATCGTAAAAGCTTACTACGACTATATGGTTGACATTGCCCAGATCCTCGGAGCCGATGGAGACTACGCCGCTGAGCAACTCAAAGAGTCACTAGAGTTTGAAATCAAACTCGCCAACGTAAGCATAAAAACTCGGAAAAAAGTAAAAAAAAATAGCAAAAAAAATATTTGAAACTAAAATATTTTCCCTAGATCTCACTTCCAAGTGAGAAACGGCGCAACGCCACGGCTCTGTACAACGCAATGACCATAGCCGAGCTGTCCAAGCGATTCCCGTCTATACCTTGGATTGAGTACTTCAACACCATATTGGCACCAACAACTAGCGTCACGGAGGATGAGGTTGTCGTTGTTGATGTGCCAAGTTTTATCACAGAACTTGAGAAGTTACTTGTACAGACGCCCAAACGAGTACTGGCGAACTACGTAATGTGGCGCGTTGCTGGAAGTTCTGTCAGCTACCTGAACGACGAGATCAGGAAGCGCCAGCTTGCTTACTCTACCATTGTTAGTGGTAAGTTTTTTTTCATTTTATTTAAAAATCTGTAAGATTCTTTTAGTTTATTAATTTTTATCTCGAGGGCTTCAAAAACAAAAATATTGTAATGTATATTTCTATCTGTGGTTGTGAAGCACTTGCAACCTTTCAAACTGATACGGACAAATAAGTGTAATATTAATCATTATAGCAAAATAAATAAGTTCCAATGGACATACTATCATCACAGTTCAGAATATAAATTTGGTTGTGTGAGCGAAATAATTAATCCAAGTACTTTTTGTCAACAGTTTGACGAAACGTAGATGAAATATAAAGTTCAGTAGATGGCATTACCAACAGCCACTTACTGCCTACATTTTGAGTAAAATTAAATTAAAAAATTCATGTATGTTTTTAAATGCAACAGGAAAAACCGAGCGCGAGCCACGTTGGAAGGAGTGCGTGAATTCAGTAACCAGCGGTTTCTCCATAAGCGTGGGTGCACTCTACGTAAGGAAGTACTTCAACGAGGACGCGAAAAAGACCGCCATTGAGATGGTATCAGACATCAGAAATGAGTTCATAAAAATCCTGCATACAGTCAGTACAAAAATCTATTTTAAGTTGTCAAAATTTTATTGAGAATAGAAAATAAAATATGTTATGTAACTGATGGATTAAAGATCGACTGGATGGACAACAAAACGAAAGAGGCTGCCCTGGATAAGGCCAAATCCATGACAACCCACATAGCGTATCCGGACGAGCTGCTCGACGACAAGAAGCTGGAGAAATTCTACGAAAAGCTGGAGATCTCACCAGGAAGTTATCTCAAAAATGCCCTTAATCTAACGCTGTTTGGAACTGAGTATGCCTTCGAGATACTGAGGAAGCCGGTCAACAAGAGCGAGTGGATCAGCCATGGCAGACCCGCTATTGTCAATGCGTTTTATTCATCCATTGAAAACAGCATACGTGAGTTTTTTAATCCTTTATTTGGATATCCTGCATTGAAATCAATAAATCTTTTTATGAACCTTTTAATATGACTCGAAATAATAATAGGTTTTTAAAACTTTTAATTTAAAAAAAAAATTTTTTTTACACGACAACAAAATGACTGTCAACAATATGCACTGTAAAAATGTCTAAACATGGCCGATTTAACCATAAAATCAACAGAATTTCCAGCTGGCATCCTTCAAGGCGCGTTTTTCAGTAATGACCGACCAAAGTACATGAACTACGGTGCGATAGGTTTTGTAATGGGCCACGAAATTACCCACGGCTTCGACGATCAAGGCCGGCAGTTCGACAAGGAGGGTAATCTGGTCGAATGGTGGGAGGAGGAGACCAAAAATAAGTACCTCAAAAAAGCCGAGTGTATCATACATCAGTACGGCAACTATACGGCCAGTGAAGTGGAACTTAGTGTAAGTTTTTTTTTGTATGACATGATTTAGGTAGAAATTTAATTAAAAATTTTTTTTTACCATCATTGAGATAGTATATTTAGTG
>NW_019379493.1:94861-118798 GCF_000648655.2 Copidosoma floridanum
AATTGATCTTAACATAAGTTTTTTGCTGTATACTCAAAAAATGAGACTTACGTAAATTTTTTTTTATTTATATTTTATTACACTTCTAAAACAACTGTTATACTCTTTAAACAGTTTATTGTAAAATTAACTATATGGGAACATTTTTTACAAGATATTCATTATGATGGAAGTCACACACAATTTTGAATACAACAAGTCATTAAAAACTTGTTGTTCGTATTAATTTGTTTAATTCCTTCAGTTTTATTTCATTAAATAGTTCAAAAGGTACATCAAGTCCCACGCAATCAAACTATCATGTACTTAAGCCAAAAGAGTTTAAAATAAAATAATTTTTTATAATAGCTGATGCCTAGTATGTATTACAACAAATATTGTCTCCGTATTTTGTGTAATAATATTTTTTTCGTGAGTTTCCTTGATAAGTATAATTTTTCAAAACTTAGAAACATAAGGCACAAATAAATTTTAATCTCATCTCATGGGAAATTCATATTCTAAGGCTATCATTTTTATTTTGATAACTTACATACACAAAAATGTGTTGAATGCACTGAAGGAGAAAGTATCTTAGAATCAAGGAAATTAAACTAAGGACTAGCAAAGTACCTTATATTTGATTTTAAAAAATTAATTAGTAACGCCTTAATTAATGCCATGTATTATATTTTGAAACGAGCCTAGCTGAATAAAAAAATCATTTTTATTAGTTGATAAACATTTAAATCCTCATTTAACAATTAACATGATGTTCAGATGTAGCATAAATAAAATAAATTAAATTTTCTATTAGGAAAGATGCTATTAGTTGTTAATAACAAATTTACATTTACATATTTAAGAGTTTCAAAAAAGGTAAAAAACATAACCCTACTATATTTAATAAAAATTTAATATAAATACAACCTAAAATGTATACTAATTACGCTTTTGACAAATTTTTGACAAATTTGCATTTAATTTTCCTTAAGTTTGAATAAAAACTTATTTTTTATTTGATAAGTTACTACATCTTACCTTTTAGTTAAAAATTGCTTTTATTTAAAATTACATTATGCATTACTATTCCTTATGATCAACTAAAAATAAAATAAAATTTTACTGAAAATAAATCTTTTTTCTTAACTGCAGTTGAACGGCATCACAACCCAGGGCGAGAACATTGCAGACAACGGTGGCATTAAAGAAGCTTATCTGGCCTACAACGAGTGGGTGCGACGCAACGGTCCCGAGAAGCAACTTCCGGGCCTTAAATATAATGGCCAACAGATGTTCTGGTTGAGCGCGGCCAACACCTGGTGCAGCAAGTACCGACCCGAGACGCTTAAGCTGCGCATCACCACTGGAGTGCACAGTCCCGGCGAGTTCCGAGTCCTCGGACCCATGTCCAACATGCCCGAGTTTGCCAAGGATTTTAACTGTCCACTCAGCACGAAAATGAATCCCAAGGACAAGTGTGCTGTGTGGTAGAACTTGCACTGATGTTTGTGGGTATGTGTGGGTGTCTGTCGTTGAGTGCTAACTGTCGATTAAATTTCGAAAAGTGATACTTGTTCGCGTGGTTGATCGAGTTAAGTTGTCAATTGTATTTTAGTTATTTTACGCGAGGGATCATGTCTGGACAATGTCAATGGTGTGTGCTTGCGTATTGGTCTCTCTCATTTTTTCTTATTTTTTTTTTTTTCCATTTTGGCATGATTGATTTCATTTTATTTTAATTATTGATCAAGAGTTTTTGTTGATAAGAGGATGTGCCAAAAACTCGGGGAAATACTTAATCGTAACTTATCGAGTAATATATCTGAAATATATATGTATAAACTGAGTCAGGATATTTTACTAACATTAACTATCTCTAAGACAAAATTATGTTAGTATTTTTTTTCCTTTTTTTCAAGATTTTGTGAGTCTTATTTTAGTGAGTTGTATTGATATGTGTATGTGTGTGTTGTTTCGGGCAATAATAGTTCTAACGTAGTAAAACTAGTAAGTTAGTAGAGTTGTTTTAAAGTAGTTCGTGTGTGTGTGTGTATGTGATGCTGTGAAAAGAATGCCACATTATGACAAACATTTTTTAATTATTCGACATATTTTAATTTTTAAAAATTCTCTCATTTCAGAAATAAATTTTTTAACCAATAACTGATTATTAAATAAGCTAATATGCCATAAAAAATAGTCAAAAGAGATGTGACAATTAGATATTTTGACTTTTATTAACAAAATCATTTCTCGAATATTGACACATAATAAATAAGGTAATTTTGATGAGGTAGATAGATTTCCAGTGGTCATTTGAAATATCAACAATTAAGGGCCAAACCAGGCTTATCACGCCTATGAGAAAAATTTACAGGATAAAAAATATATAATGATGATAATAAAATTCATTACAGTCAATACAAATACACGATTAGTGAGAAAAAGAAAAATAAAATCGGTGAAAAGGATATTTTAAATGTGAAATGCGAAATAAAAAATAAAAAATAGAAATTATTATATTGGCTGTATAAAAGTGTAAACAAAACCTACGATGTATTAAATGAGGTAAATAAAAAGTATAATTGTTTGTATGAATGTTTATTTTGATCTTGAGGTACGGTATGAAATGTATAAAATCAACTTCTAATACTATTATATTATCATAACGCAAAAGCGAGGAAAACTATAAGTGCAAAAATAATCTCTTTTACAGTACACAATGTATCTTGAAAAGGCATTTTAAATGTTCATAACTAGTTCGTGAAAAGCAAGAATTTATCTTGCTCATTTTTACAAGTAACTATAAAATATTTACACAAATATATACATTATCTGTTAATCATACTTCGGTCATGACAATTTTTGTAATAAATTTATTGCCTCACTAAAATTGTCATTATCGTGTTTAAGCACGCGATACAAATCTCAATTGCTACCGTAAGATATACTGTATGTATTGGAAATAAACGTGCGATTGCATTTGCATCTAATAAAACAAAATTATGAGTATTTATAGGTAATCATAAGATACATGCATATAAACACAAATCCTTTCATATCATCGATATAAATGTAATACGAAATTATGAAATTATTGTTGTCATCTTCGAGACGTATTGTTTAAATATTATGCCATGCAATTTATTACTTTAAAAAACTTTGAAAATGAATTTTTTTTAACTATATGATTTTTTATGCCTCAAAAGCATAATTTTTGTTCCTTTGCGTTGACATTTATAATTTTTTAGTGAGATGCAAACTGATGTATACTAAAATAGTAAATAAACAAATAATAATTAGTGATTGCATGATGGTCTTAAGTTACTTATGCTCTATGTTTCAGTTTTACGTATTACATAATTATATAGTGTTTGTGATTGTTTCATAAATAAAAACCATGCCTTACAATTACAACACAGTTTTGTCGTGGAGACATATACATATACATTTGTTAATAAACTGCGTAAAAACTGTATACTACATCTAATGATAAAATATCAGTAAGATGTCGATAGCACTGTCATTTAAAAATTTTTTTCTATTCATGGACGATATCTCAAAAATCAAGGCTCTTGTGGATATTTATTTTAACCATGTATTTGTCAAACGCAAAACTTTAATATTAAATACACAGTTAAAAAAAAATAAAAAAAACATAACAAATTTTTTACCAAGCCAAAACTTCTCCATCCCACAGTTGTTTCTATTTTGCATGCTTTGCTCTACATTAACATAAGTTTTTTGATGTATACTCAAAAAATGAGACTTACGTAAATTTTTTTTTATTTATATTTTATTACACTTCTAAAACAACTGTTATACTCTTTAAACAGTTTATTGTAAAATTAACTATATGGGAACATTTTTTACAAGATATTCATTATGATGGAAGTCACACACAATTTTGAATACAACAAGTCATTAAAAACTTGTTGTTCGTATTAATTTGTTTAATTCCTTCAGTTTTATTTCATTAAATAGTTCAAAAGGTACATCAAGTCCCACGCAATCAAACTATCATGTACTTAAGCCAAAAGAGTTTAAAATAAAATAATTTTTTATAATAGCTGATGCCTAGTATGTATTACAACAAATATTGTCTCCGTATTTTGTGTAATAATATTTTTTTCGTGAGTTTCCTTGATAAGTATAATTTTTCAAAACTTAGAAACATAAGGCACAAATAAATTTTAATCTCATCTCATGGGAAATTCATATTCTAAGGCTATCATTTTTATTTTGATAACTTACATACACAAAAATGTGTTGAATGCACTGAAGGAGAAAGTATCTTAGAATCAAGGAAATTAAACTAAGGACTAGCAAAGTACCTTATATTTGATTTTAAAAAATTAATTAGTAACGCCTTAATTAATGCCATGTATTATATTTTGAAACGAGCCTAGCTGAATAAAAAAATCATTTTTATTAGTTGATAAACATTTAAATCCTCATTTAACAATTAACATGATGTTCAGATGTAGCATAAATAAAATAAATTAAATTTTCTATTAGGAAAGATGCTATTAGTTGTTAATAACAAATTTACATTTACAAATAAACAAAATTTAGTTTGCTATAGTATGTGTTAAGTAAGAGCCATTAAAGTATATTTTTGACCTAAATCAATACTTTGGATAAAACCCATCCAAAGAATGTGATCATGAGAGGGAGAAGCTATTTAAATGCGAGGAGTACAACAGCGATCCTCCAGTCCAGCAACAACCAACCTGTGGACTCGACCAATTCGGGTGCCGGACTTGATTCATTTATACATTTATACCCTTACCGATTTTTGATACCACCGTCTGTGAGTTAGATATTTAAAAAGAGGATGGTAAAAAAGCCAACAGTCCCTTTTTTACTTGGGTATTTTTCTTCCTTCTCTTTCATCGATTTTCAAAAGCTTACCACGAGTTTGACTAGCATAGCGCGAAGTACACGTGAGGTTGATATGACAGCTGCAGCGATTATAAAAAATACTGAAAAAAGAGGGAAGGAAACGGTCATCAAGTAAGTAGTATGATAATAATATTATTATGGTCTACCAGATACCAATTTCTTTTTTTTTATTTATCTGGAAACCAAATTTTTGTTTGTTTGGAGTCTAATAGTCTAGACAGTTTTGGACTAGTTTCGATTCACAGAAAAATCTTCCAAATCACCAATAACGATTTCCTCATATATATAGTTTATGTGTGTTGATTAAAAACAGACAGTTTCATTTTAGTTTAATCCCATGGAAAAATTTAATTGTTTAAAAAAACGTTGATTAACATACATTTTTTTTTCTAATTTGGTACCAAATGCATAGCATATTCCTTAGATTTACTAATTCTTTTACATTGTTCAAGAGTCCAAACGTATTTAACTGATTGTTAATCGAATATCGCGTTCTTCCAAAATAACACTGCTTTGACATTGCTTTGACTTAGAAGTTCAGTGACATCGTGGACAAAGTTTTAAAAACTCTACATAGTATACTCAAAGTAAAGAAAAATTTCTTCTATCTGTTCTTTTTTTTTAATAACTATAGTAGAAGAATAAAGTGCTTCATTACTTATTTTGCGTAAAATAATTAAGGTACTACACGTGTGATATGATGATTCAAAAATTGAATTTATAGCTCATCTATCATAACTGAAAAAAAAAAAAAAAAAAAAAAAAGAATGAAACGTAAAATCTTCCACTTACTATGTGCAGATAAGAGACTTTTTCTTATGTACTTCTATTGTATTCTTATTTGCATGTATATTTTTATTCATGCAATTACTTTATCAATTTAAAAAATTACGGCTGTATAAACGAGTTGATCACAGAAAATATCTAACGTTAGTATAGCGCACCGAATCATTTCATTAACATTTACAGCACCTATCCAGCATCATAATTTATCCTCGACCGTCGGTCTTATCTAATGATATATTCCGATGTACCTTCACATTTACTTTCATTAACTAGTATTTTTACAGTTATTTTTCTTTTTCATGTCGAATGGATACGAACAAAATTAAAAATCATCCTCCTTGCTAAATTATTCATGATCATCGTAAAAATACACATTCAATGAAGCTTATTTGATTAATTTACTCAAAAACGAACCCAACATACATTTGACATTCCAACGTACAGTTATAACGACACACTTCCGAAGTAAATACCTAATAAATCTGTGTATAATTATGTATTTCCTTTGTTTAAAGTGTGCCTGTTAAACGTTTTCAAAATTTAAAATTTTCATGACATCCTACCGGCTGGCAAAGAACGTATTTATTACCCAAACATACCTAATGTTGGAATAAATATTTTAACAAATTTATAACTTGCATCTCTTTTTATGATTTCTTAATTTACTTTAAGATACAGTGAATTATTTAGTATGGATTAGCAACATTTGAACTTTAAAACATAAGTGTGTACATAAAAACATACCAATAATACTGTAAGCGAAATAAATATGTACAGTAAAGAATATTTTTCCGATATCAAAAGACTGACAGGGGGGCTTTACATGAAACTACTCCTCACTTTAAAAAAAATCAAACAATTGATCTTAAAAAAAAGTTTTTGTTGGAGTAAACAAAATAATAATTAAATAAATTATGATTAAAATCAAACTTTATTATTATTTCAAAAAAACGCAAAATGAATTTTATTTGTAATTACTAAATTTTACTATTTATTAAATTTACTTGCATCGCAAATAATTTAGATTTTGGTACCTAAAAAAATTCTGATAAATTTCTATCTTGGAGTAAAAAGTACTCATCACTGTCAAAGAGTCAGATATGCTCAAAAATCAAAGGAATTTGACTTCCAATTAATTATATATAAATGCTTGTTATAAAAGATCTCAATGCATATAATAAACTATTTAAAAAGTTAACATTGAGCCAGATATGAGCCATGATTCATCATTGCACAACTTCAAAACTATGTCACTTAAAAAAATTTTTGTTCGACAATGAAAGATCTCATAATTTCAGATAAGTTTATGACAAAATTTCTCCGTGAATAATTTTAAGTATCAGTCACTTCAAAAATTTACAAACGTTTTTCAATGTGAAAATACACGATGAAAAATATTTCACTCCATCCTTCATATTTTACAGAAATCCAAAGTGGTGGAAAAGACGCTTTGTACTACAACGTGATCTTACGTTAGCATTTGCCTTCGGTCTTTTGTACATCACCAACAATTTTAGGAACTGTGAAGCGATTCCTATTGGTAAGCACACAAAGACAAACGAAGAGAAAAAAAAAAACACACGCACACTCATACATATTGGATTTATTTACATACTACTAATATATTAGCATTAAAAGAAATGTAAAACAGTAATCGCTTCTTAGTCTTTTGTTTACATTTTAAGTAAAGAAAGTAAAAATATTAGGAATTTGTTTCTTTTAAATTCTTTTTCTCATAATGGCTTTTAGTGACGGTCATAGAAAAAACTACCATTATTTTTAGATTTTCTATGTCTTTTGATTTTTTATTAAAATAAAATTTTGAATCTGTTTTCACGTTTTCTTTCATACAACTAAAAATCTACGAAAAATTAATTACACGTCACATGTATATGCATTATATCCGAACCATGTGTGATAGTCGCACCAACTGATGCCGTAACGCTACTTCACACAACCAAATTCCTGAAAGAAACTAGTGGGCAAGAGACCCCTCAGGAAGCCCAGAAACCATTGGCGATCTGTGACTCACCAGGATGTGTACACACTGGTACGTTTCTTA
This sequence comes from Copidosoma floridanum, assembly GCF_000648655.2. The sequence continues at coordinate 102,597 of NW_019379493.1, forward strand.
TGTCTACTTTTTGTTTTTCACATTTTTATCTAATTTTTATTATTATCATCAACATTATTATTTTCACTACTATACTATTATTCTTGTTGTTGTTGTTATTGTTGGTACTGTAGGTATTTATCGCTTATCTTTATTTATTTATAATAATTTATTCTTCAAAATTTATTATGAATGAATACTAGTGGAAAGAAGAATCAACAAATTACATAATGTACATGTACAGCTTCATCGATATTAAGGAACATGGATCCGACGGTCAAGCCATGCGATGATTTCTACAAATTCGCTTGTGGAGGTTTCCTTAGGGACACGATGATACCGGACGACCGATCGGAAATCGACGTTTACAGCATGATCAGCGACAAGCTTCAAAAGCAGCTCAGAGCCAGTATCGAAGAGGAGAGCAAACCTGAGGATCCAAGGCCCCTCAGGCTCCTCAAAACTTACTACCAAAACTGCATGAACAAGAGTGGGTTTTATTTCTGTTTCTCTTCTTTTTTTTTGTCAGTACATACTTTTTTCTTATTAAATATGTACGATGGAATTTAAGTGTGCATTCGACTTTATTTTATTTAAACTTTATCGTGTGACATGGTGTCCAAAATCATTGAAGTATAATTTTTAACTGAGACAAAAAAAATTACAGCCCATATTGAGGAGCAGGGACTAGATCTGCTATACCAAAATCTAAAGGAATTGGGTGGGTGGCCAGTTCTGATGAATAATTCTTGGGTCGAAGACGACTGGAGCTGGACTGAATCTGTCTATAAGTTACGCAAAATGGGCTACTCGGTTAATTATTTTATCAGCATCCGTATGGATACCGATTTGAAGAATAACACAAAACGCATCATCTACGTGAGTTGACAAATCTAAGGAGCTCGTTACACTGCTGTCACTATATTATTCATATATTAGCCTATATTATTCATCTTTTTTGTTTTTGTGTGTATTCCCTTCAAATATTTGTTTATGATTTCACTCATCTATTGATCGGACATCGATTTTATTGATAGCTTTGGGTTCAATATCACAGCTAATGACTTATGTTTCGACACTTTTCATCAGAAACAAAAAAAATTTTCAGCATTTGTGACTCGGACACTCGATCGATTAGTCGAGCTTTATCTGCAAGTCACAGTTTTTGCATAAATTTATCCACTAGTTTATATTAAAACTTACACATCACATTGATTACAGACTTAATAATGAAATCACTTTTTTTTTAATCAATAAAAAATCATCAATCAGAAATCATCATCATCGAAAAATCATTAAAAAAAATAAGTGAGAGTAATAAAAAAAATCATAATTTCAAATAGTTGGACAAAACCGCACTGGGTATTCCACGCTGGTACCTGGCACGAGGCTTAAGGAATAAAATTGTGAAATCTTACTTGGAGTACATGGTCGACATTGCCCAAATCCTCGGAGCCGATCGGGACTACGCCGCTGAACAACTCAAGGAGTCACTGAAGTTTGAAATCAAACTCGCCAACGTAAGCACAAAAACTCGGAAAAAATAAAAAATAACAAAAAAAAATTCATATTAAACACTAAAATATTTTCCCTAGATCTCACTTCCAAGTGAGACACAGCACAACGCCACGGCTCACTACAACCCAATGACCATAGCCGAGTTATCAAAAAAATTTCCGTCCATACCTTGGATGGAGTACTTCAATTACTTGCATCGCAAATAATTTAGATTTTGGTACCTAAAAAAATTCTGATAAATTTCTATCTTGGAGTAAAAAGTACTCATCACTGTCAAAGAGTCAGATATGCTCAAAAATCAAAGGAATTTGACTTCCAATTAATTATATATAAATGCTTGTTATAAAAGATCTCAATGCATATAATAAACTATTTAAAAAGTTAACATTGAGCCAGATATGAGCCATGATTCATCATTGCACAACTTCAAAACTATGTCACTTAAAAAAATTTTTGTTCGACAATGAAAGATCTCATAATTTCAGATAAGTTTATGACAAAATTTCTCCGTGAATAATTTTAAGTATCAGTCACTTCAAAAATTTACAAACGTTTTTCAATGTGAAAATACACGATGAAAAATATTTCACTCCATCCTTCATATTTTACAGAAATCCAAAGTGGTGGAAAAGACGCTTTGTACTACAACGTGATCTTACGTTAGCATTTGCCTTCGGTCTTTTGTACATCACCAACAATTTTAGGAACTGTGAAGCGATTCCTATTGGTAAGCACACAAAGACAAACGAAGAGAAAAAAAAAAACACACGCACACTCATACATATTGGATTTATTTACATACTACTAATATATTAGCATTAAAAGAAATGTAAAACAGTAATCGCTTCTTAGTCTTTTGTTTACATTTTAAGTAAAGAAAGTAAAAATATTAGGAATTTGTTTCTTTTAAATTCTTTTTCTCATAATGGCTTTTAGTGACGGTCATAGAAAAAACTACCATTATTTTTAGATTTTCTATGTCTTTTGATTTTTTATTAAAATAAAATTTTGAATCTGTTTTCACGTTTTCTTTCATACAACTAAAAATCTACGAAAAATTAATTACACGTCACATGTATATGCATTATATCCGAACCATGTGTGATAGTCGCACCAACTGATGCCGTAACGCTACTTCACACAACCAAATTCCTGAAAGAAACTAGTGGGCAAGAGACCCCTCAGGAAGCCCAGAAACCATTGGCGATCTGTGACTCACCAGGATGTGTACACACTGGTACGTTTCTTATGTCTACTTTTTGTTTTTCACATTTTTATCTAATTTTTATTATTATCATCAACATTATTATTTTCACTACTATACTATTATTCTTGTTGTTGTTGTTATTGTTGGTACTGTAGGTATTTATCGCTTATCTTTATTTATTTATAATAATTTATTCTTCAAAATTTATTATGAATGAATACTAGTGGAAAGAAGAATCAACAAATTACATAATGTACATGTACAGCTTCATCGATATTAAGGAACATGGATCCGACGGTCAAGCCATGCGATGATTTCTACAAATTCGCTTGTGGAGGTTTCCTTAGGGACACGATGATACCGGACGACCGATCGGAAATCGACGTTTACAGCATGATCAGCGACAAGCTTCAAAAGCAGCTCAGAGCCAGTATCGAAGAGGAGAGCAAACCTGAGGATCCAAGGCCCCTCAGGCTCCTCAAAACTTACTACCAAAACTGCATGAACAAGAGTGGGTTTTATTTCTGTTTCTCTTCTTTTTTTTTGTCAGTACATACTTTTTTCTTATTAAATATGTACGATGGAATTTAAGTGTGCATTCGACTTTATTTTATTTAAACTTTATCGTGTGACATGGTGTCCAAAATCATTGAAGTATAATTTTTAACTGAGACAAAAAAAATTACAGCCCATATTGAGGAGCAGGGACTAGATCTGCTATACCAAAATCTAAAGGAATTGGGTGGGTGGCCAGTTCTGATGAATAATTCTTGGGTCGAAGACGACTGGAGCTGGACTGAATCTGTCTATAAGTTACGCAAAATGGGCTACTCGGTTAATTATTTTATCAGCATCCGTATGGATACCGATTTGAAGAATAACACAAAACGCATCATCTACGTGAGTTGACAAATCTAAGGAGCTCGTTACACTGCTGTCACTATATTATTCATATATTAGCCTATATTATTCATCTTTTTTGTTTTTGTGTGTATTCCCTTCAAATATTTGTTTATGATTTCACTCATCTATTGATCGGACATCGATTTTATTGATAGCTTTGGGTTCAATATCACAGCTAATGACTTATGTTTCGACACTTTTCATCAGAAACAAAAAAAATTTTCAGCATTTGTGACTCGGACACTCGATCGATTAGTCGAGCTTTATCTGCAAGTCACAGTTTTTGCATAAATTTATCCACTAGTTTATATTAAAACTTACACATCACATTGATTACAGACTTAATAATGAAATCACTTTTTTTTTAATCAATAAAAAATCATCAATCAGAAATCATCATCATCGAAAAATCATTAAAAAAAATAAGTGAGAGTAATAAAAAAAATCATAATTTCAAATAGTTGGACAAAACCGCACTGGGTATTCCACGCTGGTACCTGGCACGAGGCTTAAGGAATAAAATTGTGAAATCTTACTTGGAGTACATGGTCGACATTGCCCAAATCCTCGGAGCCGATCGGGACTACGCCGCTGAACAACTCAAGGAGTCACTGAAGTTTGAAATCAAACTCGCCAACGTAAGCACAAAAACTCGGAAAAAATAAAAAATAACAAAAAAAAATTCATATTAAACACTAAAATATTTTCCCTAGATCTCACTTCCAAGTGAGACACAGCACAACGCCACGGCTCACTACAACCCAATGACCATAGCCGAGTTATCAAAAAAATTTCCGTCCATACCTTGGATGGAGTACTTCAACACCATATTGGCACCAATAACTAGCGTCACAGAAGATGAGGTTGTCGTCGTAAAAGCACCTAGTTTTATTACAGAACTTGAGAAGTTACTTGTACAGACGCCCAAGCAAGTACTGGCAAACTACTTAATGTGGCGCGTTGCTGGAAGTTCTGTAAGATACCTGAACGATGAGATCAGGGAGCCACTACTTACCTTTTCTACTACAATCAGTGGTAAGATTTTTTATTTTTTGATGGGATGGTTTGTATAATATTTTTATTTTTCTTATTTTCAACGTAGTTTTTCAAAGTAGTTTTTCTATTCACAAGTAGTACTGATTGATCAATTATTTAAGTTTTACATGCTTTTTGTCTAAATCAAGAATAAATTAATAAAATTGAAATTTTAATTGCATTTTATAAAAATAAATGGTTGCCGTAGTTATTAATTATGAACCATTTATTATTACAACCTGCGAATGCCATGTGAATCACAAAGACGTGATCTCAGCTTGAACCAATCGTATCACGAATAAAACACTTCATTTTTAATTATTTTTCTTTTTAGGTAACAAAAGATCCACCTTAACTATATAACATCGATTTCTATTTGTCAAGTTACAAATTCGAATGTAGATAAATGTAAAAATTAGTAATAAATAACTTGAATTTTAATAATTATTCCATAATAATTTCTCTACGCATGTATTACTTGAAATGTTATTTCGATGTTACTATATTATTAACAAAAAAGGGGCTAAAGTAAATATCTTTAGAGAAAAAATTCAAATAATATTGTCAATAGTTATAAAACTAATTCATTAATCAAATGAAGTTAAAAAAATTTTGTTTTTAACCACAAAAGGTAAAACCGAGCGCGAGCCACGTTGGAAGGAGTGCGTCAATTTAGCCAGCATTTATTTTCCCGTGGGTATGGACGCGCTCTACGTGAGGAAGTACTTTAACGAAGACACGAAAAAGTTAGCCATTGAGATATTCTCGGACATTAGGACACAGTTCATAAAAATCCTGCATACAGTCAGTACAAAAATCTATTTTAAGTTGTCAAAATTTTATTGAGAATAGAAAATAAAATATGTTTTGCAACTGATGGATTTGAAGATCGACTGGATGGACAACAAAACGAGAGAGGCTGCCCTGGAAAAAGCCCAATCCATGACCACTTATATAGCGTATCCGGACGAGCTGCTGGACGATAAAAAGCTTGAGAAAATCTACGAAAAACTGGAGATCTCATCGGGAAGTTACTTTGGAAGTACTCTTAACCTGACGCTGTTTGGAACTGAGTCCATCTTCGAGATGTTAAGAAATCCAGTCAACAAAAGCGAGTGGTTCAGCCAAAATAATATTGCCGTCGTCAACGCGTTCTACTCGTATAACGAAAACAGCATACGTGAGTTCATCTGGTATTTTTATTCCTTGGTGTGTACATCCCGCATTGGAATCATTCCTCTTTTGGGACTATTGTTTTTTAACATGTGTCTTTTTTCGTGTCTCCATTTTCTTAAATTTTTCTCTGGGTCTGTGTTGATAATTTTTTTAAGGAAGTTGCTTGCTTTTATATCTCTGTTTGTTTGTATCTTTATTTAGAAGCTTTAAAACTTTGTCTGCTTTGACATAATTTTTACAGTTTTTCAATTTATGATATTACCACGTATAAGTTGTTTCTGAATGTGTAACAAAATCTCATTTTTACGATTAATAAGTTAATACTCTTTGTTTAAAATGATTTTATAGCTTCTTTATTTAATAATTGATCTGTTAGTCTTCGTGACTACATCCTCTATGACTATGTATCCAATACCAAAGATTTTTTGTCTTCTAAATCTTTATTATTAAACCCCTTGACAGTTTTCTCTTTGTATTTCTGTCTTTGTAACAGTAACTATTTATTTTATGTATATCCAATATATCATGGTACTATCAAAAATTTACGTTTATGTGAATAACTTTTACTGAATGTTTCCAGTATGTTCTGCTAACTTGGCTTTCACTCTTTGCCCTTTATTTTAGAGTAATAATCTCCATGCTAAGTTTTCCTACTTTTTCCTGTATATCGTAAATAAATTTCGTATTTGTCTTTAAACAATGTCTTCTAATGCTGTACTAAGTTTAATTACGATACTGATTTTTTTCCGACATAAATTAATATTTATTTCAACTTTCAATCAGTTTGATTGAATTATATACCTTGACTTAGTACTGGAATACTCGGAGTAGAAGGAGACATCAGATAACGAATCAATTTTTCCAATAACGCAGGGAAAAGCTTGTTTCACTGAAAAAAGCTGTAGAGAGGGAGCCTTACTACCTAAAACTTTCTATATTATTCAAAATTTCTGACAAGCTCTTCCTAATAAGCAAGAAATGTACATTCAGTATTTTTTTCAAATTTTTTTAGCAACTTTTCATCATGGCTTGAATATCTCAGTAAACGTATTTCAGAATCGTTCAGTGCTATTTGAAAAATCCTTTTATATTGAAAAAAATATCTGACAGCTATTTACTCGGTGAGAAATTTGTTAACAAAACCTTTTTACCCTATTGATTAATAGAACTACCAGCTGGCATCCTTCAGGGGGCATTTTTCAATGACGACCGGCCTAAGTACATGAACTACGGTGCCATCGGTTTTGTGATAGGCCACGAAATCACCCACGGTTACAGCGGTCTGGGCAAACAATTCGATAAAAATGGTAACCTGGTCGATTGGTGGGAGGAGGAAACCGAAAAGAAATTCCTTCAAAAAGCTAAGTGTATCGTGCATCAGTACGGCAATTACACGTCCAAGGAAGGTCATCTTAAAGTAAGTTACTCTGGTTAAAAAAATTTTTTTAAATCAACTTTCACCTTAATAAATAATTGTGCAATTATTTGCCGTAAAAAAAAAATTCTTATTTTTATAACAATGTCAAGTATTCTTGATGTAAGTATTTATTAGTGTAAATAAATAGGCGCCGTCCTCGCTAGTCTTTAGAAAATATGTGTGTAGATGAATCATTTTTTCATTAAATATCTTTCACTTAATTAATCACAGAAAATTACGTATAAACCCTTTGATAATGATAATAATTATAATAAAAAAGATAACCATAACGTGTGGCAAATGTATTTTGTTAAAACTGAATTTTTTTCTAATTGAAATAAAATTATTATTTAATTTTTGCACTTCTTCTAATTATAAAATCAAATTCTATCATTAATAATATGTATTATCAAACAAATTAGCAGTTTGTATGACTATAAGAAATTAAATTGAATTAAAAATTTTTTAAAATTTTGCTCTCAATTAAATGTGAGTTAAATTTTTTTGAAACTTCAATTAGAAATTTAGTTTTTTTTTTACTTATTACTTAATACTTTAACTACTAATTAATTACTAAGCGAAATAAAAGTTACATTCTGAATGATCATTTTTTGCCTAATAAATCAAATAATTTTGATAATTTTTTGGAAATTAAACGTCTACATTCATTTTTCTACCACTGATTTAACTTGTGACATTTTTCTTTGGAACCACAGATAAACGGCGTAATAACCCAACGCGAAAACATCGCGGACAACGGAGGCATCAAATTGGCCTATCTGGCCTACAACGAATGGGTGAGACGAAATGGTCCCGAAGCTCATCTTCCGGGTCTTAATTACACTGGCCGACAGATGTTCTGGTTGAGCACGGCCAACACTTGGTGCAGCAAGTACCGACCCGAGGCGCTCAAACTACGTATCACCCACGGACAGCATAGTCCTGCCGAATTTCGGGTCCTCGGACCTATGTCCAACATGCCCGAGTTTTCCAAGGATTTTAACTGTCCGCTGGGCACAAAAATGAATCCCAAGGATAAGTGCGCTGTGTGGTAACTGGTATGCATGGGTGTCTGTTCGTGGGTGCTATACCCGTCGATTAGAGACTTTAGAATGATAACTGTTTGTATGATTGATCGACTTAAGTTGTATATTTTTTTAAGCGACAGATATTATCACGTTGATGGTGACTGCCTTGGGGATGGTCTAACCAAATTGTTGTTTTTATAAATGTCTAAGATTTTTGTAAACGTATGAAAAATAGCAAAACTGGAATTGCCTTGTCATACTCGTATTTGTTTATTTATTTATGTATTCATGCTTACATGACAGTCTTGTTAAATATAGAATAAGATATATGGGATAAAATAAAGGTTGTTGGAGTGAAAAAAATCATAGCAACAATATAAGTGTAACCAAATCAGTAAGATTAAAAATTAAAAATACAGACAATTAATAGAGATAGTGAAAATAAATGTTTTGTAAATCAGTACTACAATAATTCTTTAATTTTACAAAATAACATTTTTCGTTAAATTACTCTTGGTTTGGACAACAAGTAAAATTTATATAACGATAACAACGCTATGATGTTTAGATTCAGTCCACTAAACAGTATTTCCTTAACAAGATAAAAAGAGACTTACTACGAAGTGGAGAAAATTTTACTGTCAGTCAATAATTTATGTGAGATAAGAAACTGCTTATCGAAGCATGTAATATTAGAAATTCATTTTAATGGGTGTACAAAGCGGACTTACACAAAGTCTAGCTTTTACTGCGAAAAACTAAATGTCTTTAAGTATATTTTTCCAAAAAATGTTATTTATGTTTTTTAAAATACTGGCAAGTTGAACAAAAAAGGGTCCTTGAAAATGAAAAAATTTTTCATTAGCGAATATGATTTTTATCATTAACTAATGAACTCAATGTGAAATTTTTGAAATGATATGTACAGAAAATAAATGACGTGTATCTGTTTTCTAATTTCTCGGAGTTTTTAATTTTCGTAAATTAGAAACTTATGAAATCGTACTTGGAACTCGTTATTGTTCAGTGATTAAAAGAATTCGTAAGAATTGTAAACTGTTGTGAATTATGATAAATTTATACTTTCACCTTATAAAATCATAGGTATTATTGCATTTTTTTAAAGTTACGTACGATTTCATATGTACCAAAGGTCCACAAGTAAATTGATGATTGTGTTTTGTATTTTTTGTGCGCAACACTTGAATTAACTTGTTGAAATAGTATTACAGTGTTACAATTTACTTAAAGTGCCATTGTTGAAACAAATTAAAAAGTTGGAATATCTATATTCGAACTATTTTCTAGTTACTCGGACAGTTTCAAAAAGAAAATATTTCTTACAAATTTTTCAAAAAATATTCCTAACAAAAGTTACACGTTTTTTAAATGCGTCAGTTACGCATTTTTTACAAGTTTTGATTTTTCATAACTTTAAATGTAAGTAATTTTTTTTGAAATTACAAAGTCAAGGCTTCTTATTGAATTGAATTGTCTATTACTTTTATCACAATCATTAAAATTACAACTGGATGTTTAGTAAGGAAAGTTTTAAAGAATAAGTATGTTTTTAAAATTTTTAAGGAAAACCAAGTATGTGAGAAGTATAAACTGATTGTGAAAAATGTAAAATGCTCGATTTCGGGATTTAAAAAATTTATAACTTTTATAGCTGCACAAGCCAAATTATTAGAAAAAATAGTCCCTACCAAAATTTTCAAATTATCACATTTGCTTAAACAATTGCGGTCCATAAAAAATTGAACAAATCTGAGGCAATTTTAACCAGCCAATTCGGGTTCTACATAAAAAAAATGCACAAGAAAAACCTTGGTTTATGCGGTAAACTCTCGTTGTTGGCGCTATCATACGTAGCTCTTATAGACTAGAGTGCCTTTGCCTATAAATATGTCAGCGTGCTTCTGTCGTCATCACTTACTGTGGACTCATCGACCAGCGAACAAGCATCCTCACAGTGAGAAATGAGTTTAATTTTGACACTATTATCATTTGATTCTAAATATTAAAGTAGTATATTATTTATTTCCACTGTTTAGTTTGTTGTATTTTTGAGTCAATGACAATAAGTTTTGTTAACATTACTGTTAGAACTGTTTCAACTTATTGTCTTGAAAGAGGTTTGAGAATATGACTAGCAGCGTGGAGCAGATAGTCAAGTAAGTACTTGTAATACTAGTAGTTATAGAATTTTGTACTTTCTTTTCTTTGTTTGGCAAATTACATATTTTTTACAATTGTAATGGTTAAAACAACAAGGGTTCGATTTGCTGTATTTTTAAAAATTTTTAACGTGCCAGTAATGAGATCGATTCATGTACTTCGATCAGATAGAAAAATCGATTTGTACAAAACGATAATAAATTATCTTCTCTGCAAAAATATTCACCTTGTTAAAAAATTTTTCAATTTTTTCCCCGTATTTTACAGAAACCTTAAGTGGTGGAAGAGGCGCTCGGTAGTGGAACGTGGCCTTACGTTAACGTTTACCATAGGTTTCATGTTAGTCGTCAATAATGTTGAGAATTGTGAGGCTCTTCACATCGGTAAGCAATTATTTTTCGTCTTCACGTTTTATTTTTTAAATAAATAAAATAACTATTTTTTCATTTTTTCTTTCGTCAAAAAAAAAATTATGTAAAAAACCAATGAAAAAATTAATTACATGTCATCTATATGAAATCTAATTACTCATATAAATAAAATAAATCTTTGTGTGCGTGGATCCATCGAATTGTCATAAAATTATCATTGGCTAATTTACTGTCCAAAAAAGTCAAATTAGCTGACGAGGAAACGCTACCTCACACAACCGCAATCCTGAAGGAAACTACTAGAAAAAAGATGTCGCATGTACACCATAAAAGGCCTTGGAAAAAACCAGAGATTTGCTACTCACCTGAATGTGTGCACACAGGTACGTTTTTTCTAGGTATATTTTATTTATTTTATTTACGATTGTTTACTTCAACTAAAAGAATAAATTTATTGTATTCATTTAATTATATCTATTCTAGTTCAACAATTATTTTTCTTATAAATTTNTATAATTATAAAATTATCTTAATACCTAATAACCTTATTATTGTCAAATTCAGTAATACTTAAGGAGGTTTTGGCAAAAAATAAAAAATCTTAAATAACGCTGAAAAAAAAAAACGTTCTTTTTAAGAACATACACGCGTATGAAATTTTTCAAAATTTTTTCCTAACGTATTTTTGAGAAAAAAAATCCTTTCATTCAAAAACTTAACATGAACTCTTATGATGGTTTTTTTTAGGGAATTTCATGATCATCTTGATTTTCTTTAATAAAACAACACAAAACACCGATTTTTAAAAAAATGCTGTTTTTTCAAATCAATAAAAAAATGTAAATAAAAAAAGAACAAGTTGGTGAAGCTTAAAAATTTTTTTCAGCATTCATAAGAAAGTTGCAACAACAAAATAAACCTTGATAAATTAAAATTAACACATACACAGCGACCAACATTTTTGATAGAGCAGTCTACTGTGACTCTAAAATTCAAAAAATATTTATAACATGATATTTCTTGATACATGCTTGGTATATTACAAAGCGTTCTCTGAACAGAACAAAATTAATTTATCACTTGACTTATGTATACAGCTTCATCAGTATTGAAGAACATGGATCCAACGATTCATCCGTGCGACGATTTTTACAAATTCGCTTGTGGAGGTTTTCTCAAGAACACAATGATACCGGACGACAAAACAGAGGTTCATTTTGCTAGCATTATTATCGACAAGCTACAACAACAGCTCAGAGCCAGTGTCGAGGAGGAGAGCAAACCTGACGACCCAAGGCCATTCAAACTCCTCAAGACTTACTACCAAAACTGCATGAACAAGAGTGAGTCTAATCTCTTCCTCTCTCTCGCTTTTTTTTTTTTTTTTTTTTTTTTTTGTTTCTAAACCACTATGAAATAGCAAGAAATAAAAAAAAAAACATAGTAGGATTTAAGTCTAAATTAGTTTATACTACATCGCATGACATGGTATTCAATGGTGTTGAAGTGGAATCGTTAATGTAGACAAAAAAAATTACAGCCCATATCGAAGAAGAAGGTATGGATCCATTGCACCGAAATCTGAAGGAATTGGGTGGTTGGCCAGTTCTGATGATAAATTCTTGGGTCGAAGGCAACTGGAGCTGGAAGGATACCACCTATAAACTACGCAATAAGGGCTACTCGATTAATTATTTCATCAACATTCGCATCGATTCCGATTACAAAAACAGTTCAAAGAACATCATCTATGTAAGTTGGCAATTGTCGTTCCGTGATAACACCCACATTTGTGGCATTCCTTACTTCTTACATGCTTTTAATATTTATTTAACAAATTTACTTATCTGTTTTGTCATCATCATTTTTTTCTTTAATTTTTTTACATTTAAATTGATATTTTAAAAGCACTTGAATAATACTTTGATTTTTTATCCTTACTATTGTTTATTTAATCTCTTAATGGTAATACAATTTACTACTATTTTAACTTCATCATTTTCCTATTAATAAAGTTCTCGCTTAGATTTTTGTGACACTGTTATAATAAATGGGTTATTAACTAATTAATGATGATTACAGCTTTTGGCAGTATACGTTGATCGATTAACAATGTCTTATCTACCGAAACATATATTATTATAAGTAAACACTCATCATCATGATTAAAGAAACCATAAACTAATGAAAAGTTGTAATTACAATTAATAAAATATTTATTACAAACCCATTGAATACTTTTACGATAATAACTATTACAGTCAAATGTAATCGTGACATTATTAGTATGCACGCAAAGTTCCATTAAATTTTCAAAAATAATATTAAAGAAACAAACATGTCCGTTTTTCACTAGTTGGATCAAGCAACGCTGGGTGTGTCACGCGAGTACCTGTCACGTGGCTTAAGAGATAAAATCGTAAAAGCTTACTTCAATTACATGGTCGACATTGCCCAAATCCTCGGAGCCGATCGAGACTACGCCGCTGAGCAACTCAAGGAGTCACTGGAGTTTGAAATCAAACTCGCCAACGTAAGCACAAAAACGAAGCAAAAAAAAAAAGAAAAAAAAACTAAATTATTTTCCCTAGATCTCACTTCCGAGTGAGAAACGGCGCAACATCACGGCTCTGTACAACCCAATGACCATAGCCGAGTTATCAAAAAAATTTCCGTCCATACCTTGGATGGAGTACTTCAACACCATATTGGCACCAACAACTAGCGTCACGGAGGATGAGGTTGTCGTCGTCAATGTGCCAACTTTCATCACAGAACTCGAAAAATTGCTTATGAAAACGCCCAAACGAGTACTGGCGAACTACTTAATGTGGCGCGTTGCTGGAAGTTCTGTCAGCTACCTGAACGACGAGATGAGGAAGCGGCAGTTTGAATTCTTCAAGACTTATGAAGGTAAGATCTTATTTGTTTTTTAATTTTTTTATTTTAACAACAATCTATTTTTTGTTGACAATTGTTTTATTCACTTTCTTGTATTTTGAGTGGTTGCCCGTATGGTACAAAGACATAAATATAGAAATATAGAGGAGCAAAAATATAGGAAAATAATGTACAGTCATACTAAAAAATGATAGCATGTATACCAAGATAGACCTTCCCATAAACTAGAATGTAGTAACAAATAATTGAATAAATTTAAGATAAAAAGATAGATGTAGAGATAGAGATAGAGGTGCAGACGTACACATGAGTTTAAAATGAAAAAGACAAAACTTCAAAAGATTAAGGTCAACTGTGAGACAGAGACACGGACACTAAAATATTAAAAAAAAAAAAAAAAAGAAAATTGGCGATGTATTTGTATTGCAGTAAAATGAGTTAACGCACAAAAAAATGAGTGCACCAATGAAAATATAATACAAATACTTTAAAAACGAGATAAACGTACTCTTCTTTTAGAACAGCGATACTTTTAGAAACAAATAAACATTTAAAAATTAGAAAACTGATACATAAAAAAACATAAATTCTAAGGTATCAGAACTAAAACCATTTTATAATAAAAAAAACCAGACAAAGAGTAAAAAATTGGAAGAAACCAATGTTTAACGAAAAGAAATTTAGAGACACTAAAGATGAAAAAGACAACACAGATAAAAATATAATTAAATAATTTGAAAAACAGATACAAAAACGATAAAAAAAATAATAATAACATAGCCATCTGAATACAGAGCAGTAAAAACAAATATACAGGAAAAGAAACACTTGCAGTGTCAGAAATTTTTAAATAAACTGTATGAAGATGAAGAACAAAGGCACATAAGTAGAGACCTAGAAAAACAATAGGAGGGATGTAAGTGAGCATGGTCATAGAATAAAAAATAAATTAACTTAAAAAAAGTTCGAAACTACAGGTATTTTGACTTGAAAGTAAATTAAAGTGCAGAGACGTTGTAACAGAGACAAATAAAATCTGAGTCTATTTCAAGCTCTGGAAAGTGAAACCATGCATTTTTGAGTCACAATCATTAATTCCTCAATTTTGATAACACGTGCATGTAATTAAACAGGAAAAACCGAACATGAGCCACGTTGGAAGGTGTGCGTACATTCAGTAAGCACTCGTTTTTCCACAAGCGTGGGTGCACTTTACGTGAGGAAGTACTTCAATGGAAACGCAAAAAAGAGTGTTGTTCACATGGTCTCAGACATCAGGACCCAGATCATCAGAATTCTACGCAGGGTTGGTGCAAAAAATTATATTTTTGTGTGAAAAGTTTAACTTCAATAGAGTAAATTAGCACGTCATGAGAAAAATTGACCCACAGATCGACTGGATGGACAACAAAACGAGAGAGGCTGCCCTGGACAAGGCCAAATCCATGACAACCCACATAGCGTATCCGGACGAGCTGCTCGACGACAAGAAGCTCGAGAAATTCTACGAAAAGCTGGAGATCTCATCGGGAAGTTACCTCCAGAATATCCTTAATTTGACACGATTCAGTGAAATGAACACTTTTGAGACACTAAGAAAAACAGTCAACAAGAGTAGCTGGATCGATCACAGCAGATCTGCCATTGTCAACGCGTTTTACAGTCCCACCAAGAATAGTATGCGTGAGTATAAAACAATTTGTGATTTCGTTGCTGTAGTCGTTTCTGCTGCTACGTCTGTTGTTCAGAAAATGTAATTGGGTGTATGTGGGTGCATTATAATGTACGCGTACATTATACAGCCGTACCTGAGGATTCCTTTGACCGATGATCCAACAATAATTTTTTTTTTCTTCGAAGAGTCTTGCCCCTTTTAAAAAAAAGAAAGTCCATTTTTTTTTATTTCGATTGAAAATATTTTCCCACATTTGTGGCATTCCTTACTTCTTACATGCTTTTAATATTTATTTAACAAATTTACTTATCTGTTTTGTCATCATCATTTTTTTCTTTAATTTTTTTACATTTAAATTGATATTTTAAAAGCACTTGAATAATACTTTGATTTTTTATCCTTACTATTGTTTATTTAATCTCTTAATGGTAATACAATTTACTACTATTTTAACTTCATCATTTTCCTATTAATAAAGTTCTCGCTTAGATTTTTGTGACACTGTTATAATAAATGGGTTATTAACTAATTAATGATGATTACAGCTTTTGGCAGTATACGTTGATCGATTAACAATGTCTTATCTACCGAAACATATATTATTATAAGTAAACACTCATCATCATGATTAAAGAAACCATAAACTAATGAAAAGTTGTAATTACAATTAATAAAATATTTATTACAAACCCATTGAATACTTTTACGATAATAACTATTACAGTCAAATGTAATCGTGACATTATTAGTATGCACGCAAAGTTCCATTAAATTTTCAAAAATAATATTAAAGAAACAAACATGTCCGTTT
>NW_019379493.1:122991-145019 GCF_000648655.2 Copidosoma floridanum
TATTTTATTAAAAAAAATTAGTGTTTGAAAAACCATAAAATAACTGTTCTCAAATCTGACGGATAAAAATTAAATTTTTGACGTATGTGATATGATCTAAAAAATCTTTACCATAAGAAGTTTTATTTATTTAATAAAATTTTTTTCTGAAATTCAGCATGGAATTTCTAGGTTTCATATACGCTTGTGTGACCCATATTTTCACCTATGTTATCTCTTAATCAATTTAATTGTTACCTCTGACAATCGAAATAATAGTGAATAAAGATCATTCTAAACAGTATACTGTTGCACAAATGAATTGGTCACAGACAATATATAACGTAGGTACGGCGACCGAAAATATTTATGTCGGACTATCATTTCATTAACATTTACAGCACCCATCCAGCGTGATAATTTATTTTCGACCGTTGATCTTGTCGAATGATATATTCCGATGTACCTTCACGTGTAAGTTTGTACACTAACTCGTTTGTACAGTTATTTTTCTTTTTTAATACCGAATGCATAAGATTAAAATTTAAAATCACCCACTCTATACCACATTATTTATTGTCATCATGTATGTATGTATTCAATAAAATTTTTAACAACTATTTACTCGAAAACACGTCCCAAACATTCGTTTGACGTTACGAATTAAGTACAGTTACGACGACACACTTTCAAGCTTATTTTGGTTTAATTCTTTGCTGTTTGATCACGCGGACTCCAGTCAATATCTAATTAATCTGTGTACTTTTATTATATACTTAGTAACAAGTACATTTTACGATCTATAAAATATTTAATTGCATACATAAATAAATTTATAGCTTATCCGATTAAGTTTAAAAACTCGGGCAAAACTTTGACAACATAAATATATATTTATTGAAAAGTTGGTATATAAATATTTATCGGTAAGTAATAAATAATATCTAGAAGTTTTAATGCAAGGTCTTTTTTCAAGACAAAAATTTTTTTGAGATTTCTTGAGAAATCAAAAATCTTGACTCAATATTTCTTGTATCAAAGAATTTCGTCTTGTCTTTAAATTGAAATGAAAAAAACATCGCGTATTTGATAAAATATTACAAAATTTATAGCAGACGATGGTTAATATTTGCGAAATCAGTTTTTTTTTTCTGTATTTAAGAAACGAATGATTCTAAGTAAAACACTGTGGACTAAAGTTGTAAAAAATTATATTCACTGCAAAAAATTTTACCTCAGTAAAAATTTGTTTAACCTTTTTTCTCATACTTTACAGAAACCCTAAGTGGTGGAAGAGGCACTCGGTAGTAGAACGTGGCCTCACGTTTACCATCGGTTTCTTGTTAGCCGTCAACAATGTTGAGAATTGCGAGGCTGTTCCCATCAGTAAGTTGTCAAATTAAAAAAAAAAAGAGAAAAATACATAATGTACAATTGATAAACTCTTTTTGCACTACCCTATTTTACTGTATACATGCACTAGTAATAAATTCTTGTCTCTTTACTTTTAAATTTTCCAATAAATGAAATAACCGAATATTTTTCCCATTTTCTTATGTGCAAAAAATTTCCATAAAAAATCCATGAAATATTCATTAAATTTCATATACACATTTATTACATTCAATCACTCACGTAAATAAAATGAATCTGTGTGGATGTGAATACATCAAACTGTCATAAAACTATCACCGGCTCATTGGCTGTCAACGATAGTCGAACAAGTTATTGTGGAAATNTTACACAAGTGTAGATAGTTTCTTGTAATAAAAAATTTGGAATTTTTTTGTGTGATTTCAACCCCAGAAGTGATTGATAATATTGCACGTTATCGTTAGCGTTTCTGATGGCATACAGATAGGACAATCTCTTAAGGGATTGAAAATGGGGTTAAAAGTTATAAAAGCGTATGACATTCATATATATTATATCATAATTTAACTCTCTGAAAACATGGAGTAAAAAAATATCATCCGTTTTTAACAGTTTTAACGATTTTTTAATAATTTTTTTAAGAAGCGAGTGAAAATCAAAAATTTTTGCCACTCTTACATTTAATTTCTCAAAAACCGTCCAGCAGAAAGGAATGACAATTTTTTTACAGCATTTCTAAATAAAAACACAAATTTTTTTAAATGCACAACTACTTGCTACACATTTTTTTTTTAGATTGAAAAAAAATCCGTTCACACAAACCGTCCTTAAGTTTCGGATGACAATTTTATTGATATCGCCTTTCCATTCGATTCCTAAACAATTATTTTGCATTTCCACCCCACCCTTTTTTTCCAGCTTCGTTCATTTTAGGATTATTAGGTAAATGAGTAAGTTTTAACTAAATTGCATCGCATTGAAAATTGAGCTTCTGCGCATCGTTTTTTTTCTTCAATATCTCCAATTCAACTAATTATATAATAAAAAAATGATTCTTATGCAGTACATCTTTCTTCATTATCAAAGGTAAATGGCGTTACGACTCAGGGTGAAAACATCGCAGACAACGGAGGCATCAAAGCAGCCTATCTGGCCTACAACGAATGGGTGAGGGTTGCTTTACCTATAATATTATTGATGAGAACAAAAGGTTCAAAGCAAACTGCGTTATTTAGCTAAAGGCGGTTATTTGAGAACTACTGGTACTACTCATTATAAAAGAAGTGTCTTTAAATAAAATAAATATTTACTTAAATCTGTTAAGTGATATGTTATTAAGAAATTATTTATTTGATTTAAGGGGGCTCCCTCGTGCAGAAATGCCAACCCTCTTCGTAGGTCTCGAATTTGCTCGCAAACTCAGGTATAGTTGGCATCACTTGCGCAAGGGAACCTGAGGAAATACAATGACTTAATCAATTTTTAATAGAATATCTCGAAATTTTTCAGGGTAACACTTACTTTTCTAGGCATTATTTGAAAAAGGAGATTTTTTTCTACAAAACGTGTGCACTCTTATTACAGGAACTGTTGATTTATTCGAGTTTTTAAGTTGTTTTCATCGCGTGTGCGAGCTTCACCATAAGAATACGTGTTAGAAAGCGCTTCATTAAATTAATAATATCTCGAAATTTCGCAGGGTAAGCGATATAAATAATTATATCATTAGATTCAGTAGATTTTAACTATTAAATTCATCTGGTATTGGTTCAGAAACTGTCACGAGGAAGCCGCCTTACATGAATATTATGTGGATTGTAATTTTTTTGTATTTCACTGAACGTATGAATACTACTCTTTATTAATTACTATAAGATAAAAATGGAAATGAACATTATTATACGTATAGATGTAGAATCTTTTATGCTCTAAATCAACTATTGTAATTACTGTAGGTATTAGAATTGTTTTCATCTTTTTCAGATTATGTTCAATATTTTCATATACATTACTAACTTGTAATAGAAGAAAGACCAGAAAATTTTACGTGTAAAAGTTCTTTCAGGGCCTCTGTTGATAAATTTGAAAAAAAAACTCTTTCTTTACGGTGTTTGTTAAACGTGCCGTTCTGCTCCCAATTGTTTTCATGATTTCTTGAGGTTTAGTGCATAAGCACACGATCAGTAAGAGCTAATTTAGGAGTGAGAATAAAAACTCCAAAGTCAGGTGTTAGTTTGAGCAACGTTTCGTTGGTCTTAACGCCAACCTCATCAGGCTCAGTCTATATCTTTAAGACGATCGTTACAGACTGAAACTAAAAACTCTTTCTTGCGATGACCCAATGATTTTACAAAATATTTTAAAGCTAAATATTAAAAAATTTGTCGTAATAATGTTAGATAAGTGGATTTCATGTAATGTACAAAACTAAAAAAAAGTGTATAAGTTAAATATAATATCTTTTTTCGGTATCTCTTTCAATTAATTTAATTTTTAAAAACTCAAGTAAAAATATTATTCGTCATCTTGAAGTTTAATAACGAAATTTTTACTACACGTAGGCTTTAACTAGAATCTACGAAAATTTCCTCTTAAAACAATAAAATCAAACTACGTACGAGAATCTTTTGAAATTTCAAATTTATTCAACTGAAAAAAAAATTGACTCATTACTTGACGTGCATATACAGCTTCATCGATATTGGAAAACATGGATCCAACAGTCGAGCCCTGCGACGATTTCTACAGATTTGCTTGCGGAGGTTTCCTTAGGGACACGATGATACCGGACGATAAGACGAGCGTCAACACTTTTAGCATCATCAGCGACAAGCTGCAAAAGCAGCTCAGAGCCAGTATCGAAGAGGAGAGCAAACCTGACGACCCAAGGCCATTCAAACTCCTCAAGACCTACTACCAGAACTGCATGAACACAAGTGAGTTTAATCTCTTTTTTATCTTCCCTTTTTATTGTTACGAACAGTGGGATTCAAGCGGAAATTCAATTGGCTTTTTTTATTTAAACTTTATCGTGTGACATGGTGTCCAAAATCATTGAAGTATAATTTTTAACTTAGACAAAAAAAATTACAGCCCATATCGAAGAAGAAGGTATGGATCCATTGCACCGAAATCTGAAGGAATTGGGTGGGTGGCCAGTTCTGATGATAAATTCTTGGGTCGAAGAAAACTGGAGCTGGAAGGATACCGTCTATAAACTACGCAATAAGGGCTACTCGATTAATTATTTCATCAACATTCGCATCGATTCCGATTACAAAAACAGTTCAAAGAACATTATCTATGTAAGTTAACAAATCCACAATATTTTTAAAATTTTCTCCTCAATCATTGCATTTTTTTTTCAAAAAGTGCTGTTTAGTCCTCATATTAAAGATACATGTTTATTTTATCTCCGAAAGCTCATTATTTTACTTGGCTAACGATAATAATCAAACACAAAAAAATCTTATTGTCAAGTTTCAAATATGCTAAACTCAAAGTTCCATTAAATTTTCAAAAATAATATTAAAGAAACAAACATGTCCGTTTTTCACTAGTTGGATCAAGCAACACTGGGTATGTCACGCAAGTACCTGTCACGTGGCTTAAGAGATAAAATCGTAAAAGCTTACTTCAATTACATGGTCGACATTGCCCAAATCCTCGGAGCCGATCGAGACTACGCCGCTGAGCAACTCAAGGAGTCACTGGAGTTTGAAATCAAACTCGCCAACGTAAGCAGTAAAAACGAAGCAAAAAAAAAAAGAAAAAAAAACTAAATTATTTTTCTTAGATATCACTTCCGAGTGAGAAACGGCGCAACATCACGGCTCTGTACAACCCAATGACCATAGCCGAGCTGTCCAAGCGATTCCCGTCCATACCTTGGATGGAGTACTTCAACACCATATTGGCACCAATAACTAGCGTCACAGAAGATGAGGTTGTCGTCGTAAAAGCACCTAGTTTTATCACAGAACTTGAGAAGTTACTTGTACAGACGCCCAAACGAGTACTGGCGAACTACTTAATGTGGCGCGTTGCTGACAGTTCTGTTAGCTACCTGAACGACGAGATCAGGAAACAGCAGTTTGAATTCTTTAAAATTGTTGAAGGTGAGATTTTTTCTTGATTTTTCTATATTTTCATTCTAACAACAACAAATATGTATCTTAATTTGTTACTTTATTTAGTTTTGACGACCATTTGTTTACGTTTTTAATTTATTTATTTTAAGTGTTCGATCGCGAGCCCTTCCACTTGCCCTCAGCAACCTCTCGAATTTTATAGCATTTTCCATGAATGAAGTGGTGTGTACGAATTATTAAACACAGAAACGAGTTACATGAAGTATGTAGACAGAAGCATAGGGACGAAACTGTGTATGTAGAAGAACGATGTAGAATTAGAGCACAAAACAAAAACATTATAATAGTGACAAGACCTACGACACATAAACTGAAATAATACTATGAATAATTAAGGAGGTTTGGGAGAAAAGATCAAAATATAGAAACTGGCCAAAAAAAAGGTATGTTATATTTGAGCATTTTAAGAGTGCACATGAATTTTTTCAGATTTTTTACTAGTGGAAATTTTCAAGAAAAAAATTATGAAATATTGACAGTTTAACGCGGTCTCTTATGGAGAACAAGGTTAAGTTGCCTTTTAATTGAAATTAAAGTATATTCGTCTGTTGGAATAAAAAAAAAACGTTTTCACAGATACCTTGTTACAATAGGAAGATACTCGACAAAAAAAATCAAGCCTTGCCAGGCATTTTTCAAAAATATAAGCAGTTACAGTCGTACAGTTCAAAGTTAGTAGAGTGCAAGAGGAGGTGCGCGGTAAAGGGGGCCCAGCTGCGTGGGCAAGGGGGAATCCCCGTTCCTCGCCTGACTCGCCTCTCTGAATGATACTCCCGAACCTCCTTAAATAGATTGCCGATAAAGGAAGAAATGTAGGTACAGATGCATTTACAGACATATGTACAAGTTACAAATTACTAAGACACATACAGATTGACTTTGAGATAAACATACGCATTTATAGATCTATTTTTTTTTTAAAGACAAAGAGAATAGCTCTTTTGGTTAGGAAGCAGTGAAAGATAACACTTAAAATCGAGAATCATGCAGTACGAAAAATTAAAGTATTTAAAAAAAAAAAAAATGAACAAAGAGCATCAATTTAAAAGATCCAAAAAAACTTAAAGACGCATACAGTGTTAGAGATACTTTGTAAGAAACATAAAAAGTTGGATAGAGATAGATGCTGTCACGGAAAGAGGCTCAGGTGAAGACAAACAGGATTTTTTACAATAATTGCTCGGTTATTAAGGTATTTTTACTAAAAAGAATAAATAAATAAAAACTTGGTTTGTTTCAAACTCTAGAAAGCGAGTCCATACATCTCTTAGTCACTTGGACAGTCACAAAACATTAGTTCCTTAATTTAGATCACACATACAATTTCGTTGTTGTTGTAGACTAGTTTGAATAAAATAAAGTAAAAAAATCTAACAGGGAAAACCGAGCGCGAATCACGATGGAAGAAGTGCACTAATTCAGTAAGTTCCCGCTTTTCAACAATCGTGGGTGCGCTCTACGTAAGGAAGTACTTCAATGGAAATGCAAAGAATGATGCCATCGAGATGGTTTCGCAAATCAGGACTCAGTTCATAAAAATCCTGCATACAGTCAGTACAAAAATCTATTTTAAGTTGTCAAAATTTTATTGAGAATAGAAAATAAAATATGTTTTGCAACTGATGGATTTGAAGATCGACTGGATGGACAACAAAACGAGAGAGGCTGCGCTGGAAAAAGCCCAATCCATGACCACTTATATAGCGTATCCGGACGAGCTGCTCGACGACAAGAAGCTGAAGAAATTTTACAAAAAGCTGGAGATTTCATCGGGCAGTTACCTCGAAAGTGCCCTAAACTTGTCGCGCTTTCGTAAAAATAACACCTTTGAGGCACTAAGAAAACCAGTCAACAAGAGCGAGTGGATCAGCCACAGCAAATCTGCCATTGTCAACGCGTTTTACAGCCCCACCAAGAATAGTATACGTGAGTATAAAACAATTTACGATGTTGTTGTTCCTGTTTTTGTTGCTATTATGAAGTTAAGATTTGATGACATGAGCTTATACGTGGAAACACTAATAGGATTTGCTATTCTTTGCACTTGACATGCAAAAATTAATGCTTTAAATTAAGGATACAACTTTAGTTTTTTTAATCCTGCTTTATGAAATGATTATAACCATTTATTAGCAAAAAATGTAAACTTTAAGTTTTGTTGGTCTTTATTGTAAACTACTGCAATATTTCTTCTCTTTCATAATCTTTTTTTTTTCTTCATCTTGTTCCTTTTTTCTTTTCATATGCCTTCCGATATATTAACAACGACATCATTTATGTCTTTTACTATCACATCTTACTATTATTTCATTCCCTTACAAAAGTTGTCCAAATGTTAAACCATAATTGGAGGCTACTAAAAAACTTACTAGTTAAATAAACGATCTTGCTCTGAAGTTTAAAATTTTCCAGCTAAAGACTTCCTCTCAGTATATTTTCATGCATATTTTTCCGTGTTTACTTTAAATTTTTCATGTTTTGATATGTCACATATTTCCATGAACACAAATTTTTCTTCACTTTTTTCTTGTATTTTTTAAGTGAAAACAATTTTTCACGGACAGTTTTTATGGATCTTTCTAATTTTAATCGTTTCGTGTACTTTTTTTCTCAGTGTTTAAATTCAGGTGTTTAAATTTAAGTAACGTGTCTGTCAGAGTGAATTTTTTCTAAATATCTCATTTGGAGTTACATTGTTTTTCTACCACCATTTGTACATATCTCATTAAAAACTGTAAACCTCTAAATAAACCTTTCTCATTTTGGGTCATTCTTTTGATTCACGATTATTTTTCCTAATGTTTTTACCATTTAATACACTTCTTAAAGTCCATTAAAATGGTTATGGTACTCATTTGTACAATACATATGTTTCTGTATCTGTTACATATTTTTTTGAACTTTGAGTCATAGTTCCAGTTATAGTCATTTATATTATATGTTCGTGATTATTGATTTAAGTATTTTTAATTATGACAGTAGCTCTGCTTACTTAATCACACATCTTTATTTCTGTTTTTATCCCTAAAGTTATGTATCCGTTATTATAATAATTAATATCCTACGACTGCAATGTTGAACCCAAATTATTATTGTTACGTACGATATCATAGCTATCTATAATTTTCTTTTTCTATCAATAACTTTAATGTCTCGATATTTTAGTATTCCATTTATAGCTCAGTAATTGTTTCTCATTTTTCTTCCTTATTTCACTTTAATGAGCTGTAGCGCGTTTAGTCAATCTATCATATATTGTGTGGTTGTATTTCTTTTCATTAACTTCATGTAATTATTTATGAGAGATAATACGCCTTGTAATCTTTATTGATATTAAATATCTATCTTCACCGTTGAGTTATTACAGTTTAAAACACAAATTCATAGTTTGGGAAAGAATATTATATAATNTAATGAGTTACGAATAACTAAAGATAGCTTAACTATTGTAATTTGGTATGTATATGCTTGGTGCTTATAATTAACGGCAGTTCGAAGTATCATACTGAATGATTACCTTATTTTTTACAAGCATTATGATAATATAATATTATCATTATAATCCTAATCAAAATTATATTATAAAATGCTTTAACAGTTATATCAGACTAAGAAAATTTATGCTACAAAAACTTAATTATCTTATCAAGAAATAAAAATTGAAAAATCTACGAATTCAGCGACACACGCTGTAGCATTCACAATTATGCTCAGATAAACTAACAGTTACTTATTATATCCTTAATGTAAGTTACTCTTTTTTGTGGATAATCATAAAACGCATTACAGAGAAAAAAGTTTTTGGTTTACATGATTTCATAAAAAAAAATTTTAACTATACAACAGTTTTTAGTAAAACATGTTGGAATCAAGAAACACCTATTTTTTTAACAAAATTTTTAACTGTTTACACAAGTGTAGATAGTTTCTTGTAATAAAAAATTTGGAATTTTTTTGTGTGATTTCAACCCCAGAAGTGATTGATAATATTGCACGTTATCGTTAGCGTTTCTGATGGCATACAGATAGGACAATCTCTTAAGGGATTGAAAATGGGGTTAAAAGTTATAAAAGCGTATGACATTCATATATATTATATCATAATTTAACTCTCTTTTGAGAACTACTGGTACTACTCATTATAAAAGAAGTGTCTTTAAATAAAATAAATATTTACTTAAATCTGTTAAGTGATATGTTATTAAGAAATTATTTATTTGATTTAAGGGGGCTCCCTCGTGCAGAAATGCCAACCCTCTTCGTAGGTCTCGNGGCATACAGATAGGACAATCTCTTAAGGGATTGAAAATGGGGTTAAAAGTTATAAAAGCGTATGACATTCATATATATTATATCATAATTTAACTCTCTGAAAACATGGAGTAAAAAAATATCATCCGTTTTTAACAGTTTTAACGATTTTTTAATAATTTTTTTAAGAAGCGAGTGAAAATCAAAAATTTTTGCCACTCTTACATTTAATTTCTCAAAAACCGTCCAGCAGAAAGGAATGACAATTTTTTTACAGCATTTCTAAATAAAAACACAAATTTTTTTAAATGCACAACTACTTGCTACACATTTTTTTTTTAGATTGAAAAAAAATCCGTTCACACAAACCGTCCTTAAGTTTCGGATGACAATTTTATTGATATCGCCTTTCCATTCGATTCCTAAACAATTATTTTGCATTTCCACCCCACCCTTTTTTTCCAGCTTCGTTCATTTTAGGATTATTAGGTAAATGAGTAAGTTTTAACTAAATTGCATCGCATTGAAAATTGAGCTTCTGCGCATCGTTTTTTTTCTTCAATATCTCCAATTCAACTAATTATATAATAAAAAAATGATTCTTATGCAGTACATCTTTCTTCATTATCAAAGGTAAATGGCGTTACGACTCAGGGTGAAAACATCGCAGACAACGGAGGCATCAAAGCAGCCTATCTGGCCTACAACGAATGGGTGAGACGAAATGGTCCCGAAGCTCAACTTCCCGGTCTTAATTACACTGGCCGACAGATGTTCTGGTTGAGCGCGGCCAACACTTGGTGCAGTAAATTCCGGCCTGAGAAGCTCAAACTGCGTATCACCACTAGAGTACACAGTCCCCCCGAGTTTCGGGTCCTCGGACCCATGTCCAATATGCCCGAGTTTTCCAAAGATTTTAACTGTCCGCTGGGCACAAAAATGAATCCCAAGGATAAGTGCGCTGTGTGGTAACCAGTAAAATGTGCCAATTTATTATGTAATAATTGTGTATTCATTTAGGAAAAGCTATATTAAGTAATGGTAAAAAAATAACTGTACATCTAGTTACAAAATAAAATAATCATCGAGTGTCATAGTACAGAAAAAGTGTATAAAAAACTTGTAACAAATGTATGATAATGTAATGCCAAAGCAAATAAAAATAAAAAGTGCAAAAGTATCTTGTTTGATAATACATTATTCGAAACCTTTTAAAAACATTTTGAATGTTCAAAAAGAGCGTGTGAAAAAGAAATGTGTACGTTGATTACTTTTATACTTGGAATCTATAGGATAAAAACTGTGGCCTGAGTCACAACAAAAAAAAAACATTTTTTTGTTACATCAGTTTGTCGATTTCTCATATTACGACC
Source organism: Copidosoma floridanum (assembly GCF_000648655.2). The sequence continues at coordinate 134,120 of NW_019379493.1, forward strand.
ATAGACATTTTTTTATTTAATGATGACAACAGAAAGAATGTTAATTTGTTGCATAAAAAAAAAGAAAGAAAAAAAAAACTGATTCGACTAAGTTCTACGGAAGGTGCCAATTTAACTAAATGTGTCTCTATGTATAAGTGTAGAGGTATGTTGAAATAAGACTTAAAAGTACGAGTTAAGAAAATGAACTTTTGTAAACCAAGTTTTTCTCTGAGCCAATAGGTTGTTCTTCTTGAGTATAATTAAATTCAAATGGGTATGTTGTTAGACAGATAAAAAAAAACATCAGTGTTAACTAATAACATTCCAAATTTAATTACTTTTAAGTGTATACGTAAAACCACAGATTTTTTTTTAATTTACAAAACTCAAAAAAAAAAAAAATTATCTAAAATTTCTATCCAATTGGCCTTTCCACAATTAATTTCGTAATGGCCATTTGATGATAAACTCGTTATAATTACATTTTGAATCTATAAGCGACTGTAAAGTTTATCGAGCTTCTGCAGTATTGTGTTGCCTCTGTGACACCACCTACATGATGTACAATTAAGGTAAGAGTCAATACAGTGCGATATAATCGCTTAATTCTATTTTTTTACACCAATACTTTGGACGGAACCACTTGAGGCATCAAAGTATTTAACGATACGTTAGAGCGGGAGAAAACTTGTGCTTTTTATCTTTCTAGTTGTATATTTCATAGATCATTGCTCACTAGCTAAATACAGCTTTTTAAATTTTTTGTACAATATTTTTGTGCTTTGAAATATTTGCAGTACAAATTGAAGCAATAAGTCAACAAGAAAGAGTTAACGACTTGCAAGTACGTTCTCGAGTTATCGTTAGCTAAAAAAGATTAATAACGTGCAGCCAACAGCTATACAGTAAGTAGTAAAAATAGTATTATTATTGCGCATCTCATACAACTTTATTATTTATTTTCTTTGTTGGTCGAGTCAAACTTTTTTTAGCCCGGTATGTGGTATTGGTAGTTCGAGCATTTATGGACTGATTTTAAGTCTAATTCCCATGTGGAAAATTTAAAACTAAAAATTTCGAATGACTCAACAACTATTTGTTAGTATATCTTCCCGTAAAGTTGGAATTCTCTAAATTTTCAAACTACAAGTCACTATGGAGTTGGAATTCTCTAAATGTCCAGTCTACAAGATCCACACAGAACAAAAGATATGTTCGACCACTTGATCCAAGCACTTAAAAGTTTTCCTTTTTGGCTTCCGTAAAGTTAAAACTATACGTGTCTAAACACTCACTTAAAGTTTAAGTTGCTTTCATTTGTTTACAAACGTTGCTGGGTCGTGGAATCAGAATCCGAATAAATAAAATTTCCCAATCGGGGAAAAGTAACAGTAAAAAATTCTTGTTAAAAAAATGCTCACTTTAGTAACGTGTCTCTTTTTTATCATCACGAGCTTTCTCTTATGAGATGTGTCTATTAACGTAGATTGACTCTCTTCATACACGTCTATCTGAAGTAAAAGTGTCCAGACAACTCTGGAGTAAAAGTGTACCTTTTGCTTTGATAATGAAGGTACAAGTTTACCTTTGTATGAAAAAACATCACATATTATCTGTAGCCATTTATTTTTCTTCGTCTTTTACAGGTGAAAAGAAAGTATAGTAGACAAGACACTCGGCACTCGAGAGTAGCCTCATAGTCGTAACAATGTGTTCCGCCTTGGCAGCTGCAGCTTTCGCCATTGGTCTCGTGTTCACCATCCACAATATCGAGAATTGTGATGCGGCTTCCACTGGTAAGCGTAAAAAAAATTAACAACAATAACAAATGACATACACGAGTACTTTTATGTAGATCTAGAAATTATCATACTACTAAATATATTAACTAAGTAGTATTACTGTGTATTAATAACATTTTTCATCCACATACAAATTAGCAATTGATTTGTTAAAAAAATGTACGATTTCACACGTAAATCGTAACTGGTCGTTCAATACTCCAATACCATAGCATGTTAATATTGTCGAGTGTCAATAAGGATATCTGAAATTCGGAAACAAAAGGAAAAGAAATTCCGATTAATGAGTTACGAATAACTAAAGATAGCTTAACTATTGTAATTTGGTATGTATATGCTTGGTGCTTATAATTAACGGCAGTTCGAAGTATCATACTGAATGATTACCTTATTTTTTACAAGCATTATGATAATATAATATTATCATTATAATCCTAATCAAAATTATATTATAAAATGCTTTAACAGTTATATCAGACTAAGAAAATTTATGCTACAAAAACTTAATTATCTTATCAAGAAATAAAAATTGAAAAATCTACGAATTCAGCGACACACGCTGTAGCATTCACAATTATGCTCAGATAAACTAACAGTTACTTATTATATCTAATTATTATTTTTATTATATGCAGATAACAGGTAGTTATTTAAGAATCTATTAGAATTATGTGCTCATGTACAAGAAAAAAATTATAAGGAAAATCTTTTACTAATTACATGATAATCCATAGGTAAGTAGGTATGAATATTTTGGACTAATCGTAGAAATGTATTACAAGCTTAACTTTGGAATGCATTTATTAAGAGAACAGTTGCAAAGAATAATAAAAATTCAAACAAAACATGAGAATCTTTGACTATTTTCAAAAATAGGTAGTCGATCAGAAATACGTATTGCGTCAAACTAATTTTATCGTTCAGTAAAGTACAAATTTGGTTAAATAAAGGTTAAATTTATTCAGCGATTACATTCATATATATATATATATATGTACATAAACGTGGATCTAGACATTTATGGTTTTAGTTTAGATACTAATGTTTTTTCTTACAGCTTGTCCGGACAAAACATAAATCACAAAATTTGTAGTAACAATTATCGATGAAGGTCATTACACTAAAAATGGCCATTGTGTAAAACCTCTAATTCCAGCTTTTCTAAAAAACTATTCGAATAGCGACTGCATTTTTTTAATGATTTGCATTTTACGACCTTTTACGTGCAGTGCAACTAAAATCACTATTTAATTTAATGACAGTATGATTTATATTTATCAATATACCAGTATCTGAAACAAGAGATAAAAAATTTCACTTTAAAAAAAAACCTGTTCATAGAGTGTTGATACGAATCACATACATAACCCTTAACACCCCATCTCCCACTTAAAGTATTCATTGTTACCCAGAATCCTTGGTCTATCTTTCATAACTTTTTTTAAAAATATTTATTCGTGATACTTCCTCAATTTGTCCAATTCCCAAGTTGATCTGGTGGTCATTTGTACTCGCTTTCTCCTAGAGCAGCCATACGACTGGGTTTTTGAAAATTTCAAAATTTTCAGCCATCCGGATTTTTTACATTTTCTACTTCTTACTCACTTAAAATTTTCACCCTTCCAATATTGCAAATATCCCCATCATTTTCATTTCATACTTCCGTCTAACTATTAGCTTCTCTTACTTTATCTTTTCTGAATTATTTGCCATAAAATATCTGGGGCTCTAAATTCCATATCATATTTAGATAGTTGTATTTGGTACCGTGTCCAATTTTTTATGTCAACCACCTCAATATATGTGTATAATTATCCATCCATCCATGAAATCTTCACACATTTGCTCATTCCATTATTGTCATTGGCACATTGGCTAATAAGAATATTCATCTGAACTATTGCAAAAATTTTATTCTCTACAGCGAAAACTCTGAGTGGATCCATTGGACAAAAAGTACCAGAGGTTCTCCTACCCTTGCCAGAGATCTGCAACACAACAGAATGTAAAAACACGGGTATGTTTTCAACTTCACTTCTTTATTTTGTGACAATTATCATAATGAGAAACAAAATTCTGGTAATTGATCAACAAAAGATTGGAATTAGTGGTATAAATTATTTTTTTTGGGTGGATTGACAAAGAAAGATTTATCATCTTATTGATTAGATTGATATGACTTTGGGGCACCAGATAATCGCAGAAAGAAGTTAACAAAAATTTGTACGCAAAAGTGACGTAATTACGACCGCAGCCATTAAGATATGATGGAAACATCATAGCTTGCATGAATTATGATTAATAGAAATTAATACGAAATCAAAGAAACCAACATTATTTAATATATTTATAGCCTCATCGGTATTGAAAAACATGGATCCAACAGTCGAGCCCTGCGACGATTTCTACAGATTCGCTTGTGGAGGTTTCCATAAAAACACAATCATACCCGACGATAAGACGAGCGTCAACACTTTTAGCATCATCAGCGACAAGCTGCAAAAGCAGCTCAGAGCCAGTATCGAAGAGGAGAGCAAACCTGACGACCCAAGGCCATTCAAACTCCTCAAGACCTACTACCAGAACTGCATGAACTTGAGTAAGTAAAGTTTCTATTTTATTTTTTTATTCTTTCTGATATTGAAAATAAATAAGTAGTTGTAACGTTCTATGAAGTTTGACTTTACGGAAATCTTTTTTATTGATGCTCTAACACGTGATATGGTGTCCAATGACATTGAAGTGCAATTTTTAACTTATACAAAAAAAATTACAGCCCATATCGAAGAAGAAGGTCTGGATCCATTGCATCGAAATCTGAAGGAATTGGGTGGGTGGCCAGTTCTGATGAATAATTCTTGGGTCGAAGACGACTGGAGCTGGACTGAATCTGTCTATAAGTTACGCAAAATGGGCTACTTATTCAATTTCTTCATCGATTTAAGTGTCTACACTCACCTCAAAAATAACACAAAACGCGTCATTCAAGTAAATAACCACAACCAAGGAGAGAGTAATATCATTGTTGCTTTTTAGCAACTGAATTTTGTACCTTCCTCATTTTATACTTCCTTCAAATATTCGTATATTTAGTTCGTTTGTCCCTTTTAACATCTACTACTATTTAATCACGACTTTTTCTTTAAGTTGGATCAAGCAACGCTGGGTGTGTCACGCGAGTACCTGTCACGTGGCTTAAGAGATAGAATCGTAAAAGCTTACTTCAATTACATGGTCGACATTGCCCAAATCCTCGGAGCCGATCGAGACTACGCCGCTGAGCAACTCAAGGAGTCACTGGAGTTTGAAATCAAACTCGCCAACGTAAGCACAAAAACGAAGCAAAAAAAAAGAAAAAAAACTAAATTATTTTTCTTAGATCTCACTTCCGAGTGAAAAACGGCGCAACATCACGGCTCTGTACAACGCAATGACCATAGCCGAGCTGTCCAAGCGATTCCCGTCCATACCTTGGATTGAGTACTTCAACACCATATTGGCACCAACAACTAGCGTCACGGAGGATGAGGTTGTCGTCGTCAATGTGCCAACTTTCATCACAGAACTCGAAAAATTGCTTATGAAAACGCCCAAACGAGTACTGGCGAACTACTTAATGTGGCGCGTTGCTGAAAGTTCTATTGATTACCTCGACGACGAAATCAGGAAGCAGCCGTTCGAATTTTATAAAATAACCAAAGGTGAGATTTATTATCTGAATTTTTTTCATTGTAATGGTATCCAGCCAGTAAAAATGGAAACTACAAAGCTTTTGGAAATTAGTGTTTTGCATGTAACTGTTAGAGCTACAATTTTAGGTCCGCAGATAATCAGTATTCATTTATATTTATTGCCATGTTATCAAAATTACACAAAACGTTTCACAATACAAAAAGTCTGTTATTTAGCTTTAACCAGTAAAGTTTATATCTGTAGAAACATTATACAACAAAATCGTATGTACAAAAGCTGGACGTCTCATACAATACGTTAAAAAAATGTTATTCCTTTTTAAACAATGTTGTTGGTCAAAAAACAAAAGAAAGCTCATTTTATTCTTTAAACAATTAACTACTTTAATTTGATTATTATAACTTACACTTTACAACTGCATTTTGTAGTAACGTATTAGATTCCTTAAAAATATAAATTGTTCGTATTTCACTCTTTTGTCTAATGTAAACAGTTTATTATCACGTACAGACGTTCATCTGTGATAGCTTCCGTAAAACGAATTTTTTTGTCCAAATACAAAATATTTATTTATAATAGGCCACAGCTGTTCTTCGGATTATTTTTTCTTATGCATGTAAAAAGTAAAAAATATTGATCTTGCACTAGAGTGTGTCACATAAACATTTAAAATAATTATAAATATACTCGCGTTGCTTTCACAATTTACTTCAAATAATATGAAATTGAGAAAACTGAAATTCTTATTCTACTACGATAGGAATAAAAAAACGCAAGCCACGTTGGAAGGAGTGCATGGATTTTGCAAGTGATGATTTACTTATAAGTGTAGGCGCGCTCTACGTACGAAAGTACTTTAACAAGGATGCAAAATCGACCGTCGTCGAGATGGTATCAGACATCAGAAATGAGTTCATAAAAATCCTGCACACAGTCAGTACAAAAATCTATTTTAAGTTATCAAAATTTTATTGACAACAGAAAATAAAATATGTTATGTAACTGATGGATTAAAGATCGACTGGATGGACAACAAAACGAGAGAGGCTGCCCTGGATAAGGCCAAATCCATGACAACCCACATAGCGTATCCGGAAGAGCTGTTCGACGACGAAAAGCTCGAGAAGTTCTACGAAAAGCTGGAGATTTCATCGGGCAGTTACCTCGAAAGTGCCCTTAATCTGACGCTGTTTGGAACTGAGTATGCCTTCGAGATATTGAGGAAGCCGGTCAACAAGAGCGAGTGGATCTATCATGGCATGTCTGCCATCGTCAACGCGTATTACAGCAATACTGAGAATAGCATAGGTGGGTTTGACGTTATTGATTTTTTTAATGACATAACAACCATTCAATGGAAAAAAAGCATTACGTCAATGAAAGTAATTCAGACCTTGGCACTTTCTGTGGTATTACACTCGACAGCCAAGTGTGAGCTCACTATTTTGTGCAGTAAACAACTCTAGCTTTATATCCTTTTTTCAAAATCTAGTCTTTTTTCCCAATACCACATATGAATAATTCCTACTTTTATTTTATTTTATTTTTTTATTTATTACTTCCTCAATTTGTCCAATTCCCAAGTTGATCTGGTGGTCATTTGTACTCGCTTTCTCCTAGAGCAGCCATACGACTGGGTTTTTGAAAATTTCAAAATTTTCAGCCATCCGGATTTTTTACATTTTCTACTTCTTACTCACTTAAAATTTTCACCCTTCCAATATTGCAAATATCCCCATCATTTTCATTTCATACTTCCGTCTAACTATTAGCTTCTCTTACTTTATCTTTTCTGAATTATTTGCCATAAAATATCTGGGGCTCTAAATTCCATATCATATTTAGATAGTTGTATTTGGTACCGTGTCCAATTTTTTNAACATAATTTTCATTCAATGTTATCTAATATTTTTTATTTTTTGCCGGAACCTTCTAAAAGAAACTCATCAATTTCCCAACATTAATATTAAAATTCTTTTCATTAGTTATACTCACAATCGTCATACTTAAATTTTGGCGGAAAACTCAACATTTTTGGATATCCAATCAAAGAAAGCATTTAATTTCATAGTTCTCGCTTACCATCACATTTTATAAAAAAATCTTTCAATCAGAAAATAATACGCTTTATAGGCTTGATACTACATAGAATCTTGTACCTTACCATTAAAAAAAATGTTAAAAACGTAATAATGAAAACTTTTTAATCCTTCCATCAACAGAACTACCAGCTGGCCTCCTTCAAGGGGCATTTTTCAACAGTGACCGTCCAAAATATATGAATTATGGTGCAATCGGTTATGCAATCGGCCACGAAATCACCCACGGTTTCGACGATCTAGGCCGGCAGTTTGACAAAAATGGTAACCTGGTCAATTGGTGGGGGGAGGAAACCGAAAAGAAATTCCTTCAAAAAGCTAAGTGTATAATATATCAGTACGGCAATTACACGTCCAAGGAAGCTCAATTAAATGTAAGTTGCATTCATTTGTAAGCAATAATTTTGTATATATTATGTCGTAGAAAACATTTTCGTGGAAATTGAATTTCCATTATCTTTCTTCATTATCAAAGGTAAATGGCGTTACGACTCAAGGCGAAAACATCGCAGACAACGGAGGCATCAAATTGGCCTATCTAGCCTATAAGAAGTGGGTGAGACGAAATGGTCCCGAAGCTCAACTTCCGGGCCTTAATTACACTGGCCAACAGATGTTCTGGTTGAGCACGGCCAACACTTGGTGCAGTAAATTCCGGCCTGAGAAGCTCAAACTGAGTATCACCACTGGATTGCACAGTCCCCCCGAGTTTCGGGTCCTTGGGCCCATGTCCAATATGCCCAAGTTTTCCAAAGATTTTAACTGTCCACTCGGCACAATAATGAATCCTAGGCACAAGTGCACTGTTTGGTAACATCTCGCTGGTGTGTGTATCTCGTTTGAGTCATTGCAGGCATTGCAAAATCATAAACAGAAACATTAACATTTATGAAAAATAAGTTACTTTCAAATGTATATGATGGGACAAACATTAACGTGTCGCTTTTATCAATCAAATACTTTTTATAATTATCCTGATTTACCAGCATAACAATTTATTTCACAATAATAAATACTTGCCTTATTTAAACAATGCAAAAACTACCTCCAAAAGTGCTATTATTAAATTCTTTAACTAACATAACCAAGATTAACAAGACTACCCTTGCTTAAACATCGTTTCTTTATGTGCACTGCTAGCACAAACTAGCACAAGCAACATCAAAAAAATTTTAATGGCGTGAAATCGATTGATGGCATTAAAAATTACCATCGATCCAACACTTCTTTAACATGTTTGTAATAATTAAAATTTTTTATTTGGATATGTTTGAGTTTCAAAAATACTAGAAAAAATAAATAAAACTACTTCTCAAGACGGGTAAAAAGCTGACGTACTCCGCCGTAAGTGAGTTTACCTTACATTCATAAGCAACTTTTTACAGAACTCACTCAGAAATCGGGCAAAACTCGTCCTCACTTATCTGTTGCAAATCTGCCGCACACGAGCTTTCGAAAAATCTACCATGACTTCGTAACAATGTAAAGCTTTGATAAAAAGTTGAGGGAATTGTAGTAAGTCTATCGTAGATGAATCTTGAGAATCGGAAACACGCAACTTTTTCTGAATTTCAATAAAAATGGAAACTGTAATCAAAATTTTGCGAAAATCTGATTGAATCGGTAACTACAAGGCTTCTCACTAGTACAAGTAATCCTTCCCCTGATATACGTAGTAGTAAATACAATAGCCTCCACAGTAGCCTAATCTCTCAACGACTCGGGCGAAAGAGAGAGTTCAAAGAGCTGAGCCCACGGCTGTAAGTACACTGACCTGTAGGCGCGACCTGCCTATGTCTGCCCACTGGCACTTGCCCACACATATTTTCTTTATATGGTATGCGTACACAAGCGATTCCGCGAAAATTCCATCTGTTTTACAATCTGAAAACAAACAATTTTTCTGGCCTTTTGTATTGGTCTTATCTGTTTGATTACAGTCCTATGCAGTAAGATCAGCCTGAAAGATCGATTTGAAAATTTTGGAAACAAATGTTGTTTGACTGTTTAATGCAATAAGTCGTACTTGGCAGGTCAATTGACGTTTTTATCTTACAATTAATTATACATTAATCGAAAGATTTTTCAAAAAGTTATGATCCATGTAGTAATTTTCTATGAATTCAAAAATATTTTTAAAAAAAGAAAACAAGAAAAACAATTTTTTTTTAAGTTGAATACTTGCAAACAACATTTTTTTTTTGTTATTTACATAGATATTTTCAGAACAGGTGCGTAGAACAAAAATTTTCAAATATGTTTAATATAATGCTTGTAAAAAGAGATTTAATATTTGTAAAGATAAACTGTAGTTTCAACTAATTTTTGCTACGCAAAAAATCATAATGAAAAGAAGTAATCTTTTTTTGATTCACTGCATAATCTGCTCCTAAAATTTCAAAATAATTTACAGTACCAACTAATTAAGTATAAATATAATCGTACTTGAAAAAGTAAACTAAAAATTAATTTGCAAAGACTTACGAGATTACAAAATTTGTCAATAAATTTTCAAAACGTCATATTCCTAATGAAATTTTTCGTGAAATTTCTCGTGTGCATACAGCATAAAGCAAAACGCATAAACAGATGGGCATGCGACGGAGAGGTGCATTTTGTTGTATTTACCTCTACTCTTCTCTCCTCTTCATCTCACGAGACGAAACTGCACTCGAGCAGTTTCTCATCCATCGGCGTAGGCGAAAGGGACAAAAACACCATAAGAATCATCAGCGCAAGGAGATATAGAGCGATAGAAATGGACGAGTGCCAATGACGGCTGCATCAGCTACTATAGTTGTCTGATAGAAAGTACTTTCTGGACAGTATTTTGTGTGTATGTGTGTGTTTTTTTACTCCAGATTTGCATAGTGCTTTTGGTAAGATATAATTGTTTACTGTAATTGTGCTTTAGTCGGTTTCATCTGTTGACGTTTCACCTCCCGTTGACAATCGATGCCTTTTATGGTCGTAGCGCAGCTTCTTGGAGTGATTCACTGGTGTTTTTTTAAAAATCTTTAATAACTTTCTTATATTCATATGCTACTTTGTGAATGTAGAAGTGTACAAATTTTGTTTTTTTTCGTTTATTATTAATATTATTATCATTATTATTATTGTTACTACTATTATAATTTTCTTTTTTTTTATTGTTATTATTTTTTTAATCGTTATTAATTTTTTCCACATTTAATCAAGTCAGTAAGCTTTTAAGACTAGGTATCTCAAGTGTATTATTTAAAAACGAGTTTTCAAACTGCCAAAATTTTTTTTCATGCTAATAAAAATATAATCTTTGTTAGTGGAACTTTTAAACTCGCAGGA
>NW_019379493.1:162169-173919 GCF_000648655.2 Copidosoma floridanum
CTTAATTATTAAATATTTATGTAAAATATTTTCCAATCAATATTATACTCGTCCAACTTTATAAAGAAAAAAATTTAGAGAAAAGTCCTAATAAATAAACAAAAAAGGTTTTTGTGGTTTATTATACTTTACAATAAACTATGTTCTCTTAAAATACATAGCAATACTTTTAGCCAAAAAAATTTTGATTGGGTATTATATTAAAAATAGTGCTGAAAAAAAAATTCTCATATAAAAAATAATGCTTTACATTTTCGGGAAAAAGTTTAACTTCAATCAGTTAAAAAAATCCATAAAAAACGATTGTCCCTACATTTGTCGATTATCAGGTATTTTCTGATGAATATTTTTGGTAAAATGCCTCACGCACACTTGATTAAATTAAAAATCACTTAAGTAATTATTTTACCAAGTGAATTTCAGCTCTAGTCGAGGAGCAAGGCCTACAGCCGCTGTTTAAAATAATCGACAGGCTTGGCGGCTGGCCGGTACTTTTGGAAGACTACGACGACGACGCGTACGATTGGAAAACATCGGTATACCGGAACCGTAGGCTTGGCTTCTCAGTGGATCACTTTATCAGCTTCGACATCGACATAGATCAGAAAAATAGCTCCAGGCGAATGATCAGTGTAAGGCTCGTCACAGTATAATACACTCACTTGCATACATTTTCGTAGTAAAAGAAAATGCTTTTCATCTGCACGCAACCCTAAGAAGTGACAAATAATTGTCTAAAATAAAGAGAAAGTGTAATCGTCAACTGAAGAAGTTGCGCGTTTAATGCAATTAAAAAAAAAAAAAAAAAAAAACATTGTCTCCTGCAGTTGGATCAAGCTTGGCTGTCGCTGCCACGCGAATACCTTGCCAAAGGACCGCAGAACGAAGTTGTGAGTGCTTACTACCGTTACATGGTCGACATCGCCATTTTACTCGGTGCAAACAGGGATCGCGCAATTGAGGAGCTCCGGGAGTCGCTGACTTTTGAAATTACTCTTGCCAACGTAAGTCTCTGTCTACATTTGTATACAATTTTTTCAATTACGCGTTGATGGAAAAATTTTTTTTCTACTCAATAATTAGATAGTGGTAACAATAATATAATAATAGTCATGGTGATGGTCTCACTATTTGTTAAATATAATAATTAATTTCGTTATTTATAAATTGTTGCATCATTGCAAACGTAAACTGTAATGTTTACTGAAAAAATATAAATTTTTCGATATTTTGTGATCGTTATACAAATTTCACGACAAAGTTATTATGCATACGTTTCAATATATTAACAATTACTTATAACTGATAACCAAAATAATTGTCAATTTTTAGATTTAAATTGTAATGTTACAATTGTACTGTACATTGAGTTATTGTGAACGAGCGATTATTTTTTTTCTTAAACCACTGAATTACTATTTTACGTAACAGTAAAATGTGAAGAGCAAAACGTGCGTAGAGCAAAATCTGATATCATGTGTACATAATGCATACTCCTTTTAAATTCCTGGCTTAACTGATGACTAGCAAATTTTACGCTCCATAGTATACGGCAGACGAGCAAGTCAAAGCGCAGAACGTGAAAAATAATGAAACAATTACGAAATTTCAGTCAAAAGTGTAATTAGAGGCACGATGATTGAAAAAACATCCAGAATTCATGATAAATGAGTTTCCAGCCTATTAACTCGGTAGAAAAAATAAATAAATAAAAATGTGTGGATAGCCTTGAAAATACTTAAACAATTTAATAAAAAATAAAACTAAGCGATTACAGCTCATTATTGGATTGATGAAACAATGTTTATAAAATATCTCAAAAATGATACCTTTGATGGTGTAACCGTTTTGATGAAGATAAAAAAAACCGATTTGTTAAATAAAAATTAAAAAAAAAAAAAAAATCCTTTGAGCTCGTGACATAATTTGCAAATTTCTCGGCAGATTTCACTGCCGAGCGAAAAGCGTCGCAACGCCACAACCCTCAACAACCCAATGACGGTAGCAGAGCTCACCGCAGCCTACCCCAGCATCCCGTGGCTCGAATACATGAACGAGCTGCTGGATCCCGTGCTCGAGATCGACGACAACGAGGTGGTCAACGTCGACGAGCCCAGCTTCGTTTCAGCCCTGGAACAGTTGCTGCGCGTTACCCCCAAGCGCGTCCTGGCCAACTACGCCGTCTGGAGAGTCGTCCGGGACTCGGTGGATTACCTCGACGATGACATCAGGAAGCGGCAGCTTGAGTACTGGAGCGAGATCACCGGCGAGACCGAGCGCGAGCCTAGGTGAGTGTGTGTTTTTTTTTTTTTTTTTTTTTTACAAATGGATTCCCAAAATAACTTGGTCGGGATAACCGGAATATACACCACACATACAGAGCAACGCTGTCTAGTCGTGCTGATTAATTCGTGTAGGATACTGATCGTCGCCGGTGACGATCGATTGCTTTGGGATGAGAATCGCTATTGCTTTGTTTCGAATGTTTGTAGTTATAGGATCTTTATTTAATTTTTGTCATAAGGTGTTGTATGTGTGCGTTTTGTTGAAAAATTTTAAAAGCAAAAAATTAATGGTTAAACGAATACAAACAATTGAGCTGTAAAGCATAGAAACTAGAGAAAAAATAAAATTTGATATAAGAAAATTCTTTAAAATTTCTTTAAAATTACACCAATTGTCTTACAAGTATTCATCCAAAACAATTCACATAATACAGCATGAACAAACTCTCCTTTCTCACGCTCTTCTTGCACCATTTCTTAGCTTCTAAGTACACGTGACACTCCACACATGCAATCAACACTGACGCTAACGTGCTTAAATTAATTTTAACTCTAATAAACGCATACATGCATCTGTTTATTCATATAATGCCGGCAATGGTTAGTTATAATTAAAGAATTTCCTTTTTCTTTTTAATTTTATAAATTATTTTCTTGAGCATTTGTGTAACCTATTTAATCTAAATTGATCTGACTTGCAAAATAAAATAGTTTGGGAGAACATAAAAAAACAGGATGCATTAATTTTAAAATTTCAATCCAGTAAAAATGTATTTTATAGTATACATATTCAAAATAATTTATGGTACATTTAAATTTATAGTAAATTGTATGTAAAATAAAACAATGAAATTTTTTATCCTCCAGAGACGTTGGAAATATTGCAAATCAAACGCCTTTGGTAATTTTTTGAATAAAAATTATGTAATCCTTACTTTAAATAATTTTGGTACCATCTGAAATACAACTGAATTTAATAGAAATGAAATTTTTTTTTAAACATTAGTATTTAACTGTTTAAAAATATATGAACCACGGCTTTAGGTGGCAAGAGTGCGTGGGCGTAGTCTCGAGCACCATGTCACTGAGCATCGGCGCACTCTACGTAAGGAAGTACTTTGACGAGGAAGCCAAGAACAACGTCGTTGAGATGGTTGCGGATATACGCAAGGAGTTCCGCAAGATCATCGAGAAGGTCAGTGTGCGTTACATGTACCCACCTGTGCCTCGACCCTTGCATTAATATTTCCATTTGTCATTTCGACGGAATGAAGCTGTGCACTGCAATCTATAATTTTCCGTCGCTGCAAATCCTGATTGCCCAATGATCGTTGTTTTCGTGAATTTCGCAAATTGCCGTGAGCTTAGGCACGATTGTTGTGGCCAATAGTCTTTTACTCGCACTTACTCAACGAAATAGAATTTTTTATTTATAAATTGTAAGGGTTATTTTTTTGTAAATGGCATACAAACATTTTATTTTCTACCTCTTGAAAAAAATGGTCCGTAAAATGTAGCTGATAGTCAAGTTTGATATTCAGGCTCAAATGCATAAATTTTATAAGAAAGTACTTACATGGATATCATTGACAAAGATGCCAAGTAAAAGTGATAGTTCTAATTAATTAAAAAATCTACAAAAGCTTATACTTACGCTCTCAATTTACATTAATAATAAAAAATCACAAATTTATCAGTCCAAATTTTTTCCAAAGAAACAATAATTTAATAATTCATTCTTTACTCTAAATGTTCTCATTACAATTTTTTTCTTACTGACTGGAGTATTATCAAATTGTTAGTTACCATAATACTCTGTTACAGTACTCAAATCAGTAATTTTTTTCCTATAGTGATGATTTAAAAAATTGCTAATTCTTATTCAGAAATTCACAATGATAATGTTTCAATAAACAGAGAATAATAGCTTTAATAGCGTGTGTGATAGCTATCGATTGTGTCAATGATTCATTTGAATCGAGAGCAATTAATTTTATCGTACAACAAAGAGTTAGAAAAAATTTTTTTAATCAATAATTGAATCTGGTGATAAATTACCCGAGTGTTTATGAAACATTTCATGTAGAGATAAAAACTTTAATTACATTGTTCACTAACTTGATGAAAAAAATAAATAAATAAATGCAGAATATATATTTATGTGTGTACAGGTCGACTGGATGGACGAGGAGACGCGAGCAGCTGCTCTTGACAAGATAGACGCGATGAACAGTTTCATAGCTTACCCGGACGAGCTGCTGGACGACAAAAAACTCGAGCACTACTACAAGGCGCTGGACATATCACCTGGACATTATTTCGACAGTGTATTGAACCTCACTCTGTTCTCTTACGCGCGGTCCATTGAACAGCTCAGACTACCAGTGAACAAAAGCGATTGGGTCATGTACGGCGACGCGGCTGTTGTCAACGCGTACTACTCACCGAATGACAATAGCATGCGTGAGTTTTTTTTCCAGGGGAGATTTTTGTATCTAATTTAGGAAACTTGGAAAATTTTTTGGGGCTGGCTGCTTACGTATTGCAAATTCCATTTTATTGATGAATGTCTAAACACAAAATGGGGGTGAGGAAATTTAATGTTTCATACCCAAATTGAATATGCTTCTTAGATGAATTAGGCTTTATATACTTTTCTGCGGAATGTAAAATGATAAATACCGTCTAAATCACAAAAATTATAAGACAAAGAAAATACTAGTCATAAGAAAGATGCATTTTTATTGTTATCTAATTGCATTGAGGTTATTTTGAGATCATAAATCACGAATTTGCAATGAGATCCCAGAAATTCAAATAAATGGACCCAACGTGATGAACGAAATTCTTCATTTTATTTGATTAATGGCAGGGGGTGTACATGTGTCTGATGAAAATCAACAATCGTAGATTCAATCAATGTAGCAAAATATATAAATCTGATTGATTCACAGAGTTTCCAGCCGGTATCCTCCAAGGCGAGTTCTTCAACAAAGACAGACCACAGTACATGAACTACGGTGCGATAGGTTTCGTGATGGGCCATGAGATCACCCACGGCTTCGACGATCAGGGCCGGCAGTACGATAAAAATGGCAATCTCATCGAGTGGTGGAAAGAGGAAACGAAAAAAAAGTTCCTCCAGAAGGCCCAATGCATTATTAATCAGTACGCAAACTATACAGCCAGTGAAGTTGACCTTAGCGTAAGTTTTATTAGCTTTATTCCCTGTAGTCGCTAAGTATATTTTTACCACTCAGATTTTACAAATATATAACTGTTAGTAGATAACCTTTGCTCTATAAATGTTTATTTTTACCACAATATGTTTTTTAACTGATTCGTCGTAAGTAGTGATTTACAGCAATCAAGAAAACATTTAATCGTTTCATTATATAATACTAAAAAAAACAAAACATTTTTTTCATTCAGATTAATGGAGTAAACACCCAGGGGGAAAACATCGCGGATAACGGTGGTATAAAGGAAGCCTATCTGGCCTACGACGAGTGGGTGCGACGCAATGGTCCCGAGGCTCAACTTCCGGGTCTTGAGTACACGCCCCAGCAGATGTTCTGGATAAGTGCGGCAACTGTTTGGTGCACGAAGCAACGCAGTGAGGCGCTCAAACTCGACATCATTTCGGACGAGCACAGTCCCGGCGAGTTTCGGGTTCTCGGGTCCATGTCCAACATGCCCGAGTTCGCCAAGGATTTCAAGTGTCCCCTGGGCTCAAGAATGAATCCCGAAAAGAAGTGCTCGATTTGGTGAAATTGAGGAGTTTATGTTGTTGTTGTTGTTGTTGTTATTGTTGACAGTTGGAGCAATGTGTGTATATTTTTGTGTCAGATGAATGATTTTGTTTCCCATTATTTGTTATTGCTTTCGAAATGGTTATGTTTATGTAGAGTATTTTGTAGGTGTATTCGTATATTTTTCTTTTTAATTTTATAAATTATTTTCTTGAGCATTTGTGTAACCTATTTAATCTAAAGTGATCTGACTTGCAAAATAAAATAGTTTGTGAGTACATAAAAAAACAGGATAATATACTTTTCAGGGTTTCGTTTTTGGATTGCATACTATAATAAATGAATTAACAGTATTTTGATGATGAAAGTGATTTTGAGAGTTAGAGTTAAGTTTGAATGTGTCATGTTAGCAGTATCAAATTTATCATGTCCTAAGCTAACTATCGTGTTTGTAAAAAATTTAAACTAGTTTTAAGTAACTTATAATTACAATAAAATAAATAATGTCGATGATAACGATTAAGGAATCATCACATTTTTTATTATAGTAATAATCAATCATCTACATTCCTGGAAAAAATTTTTTATAAAAGAATACCTGCTTATAAAATTTAAATTGTGCATTGGCTAGTTAGGCAATAGAAGGTTAATTAAAAAATGTGTACAGTCATATGTTCAAGACATTTTTAGACTTAAAAAACTAAGCATGTCTGTGTAATAAAAAATGTATTATGAGTATTGTGTCACGTATATTATAATTTTAGTATTTCGTGCTGAAAATAATAAACACTCGTGGGAAATATTTTTACTATGTGTAAAATGTGAACAAGAACCACTTAATCGTATTAATATTAATGACCAAAAAAAAAATTTATGCAAATTATAAATAAATAATTATACATGTTTTATATATGTTCTTTGTAAATAAATAGAAAACATTTTTGAGGAATGGTTGAACAAAAATTTTAGAAGATCAAAAGTTTTATACCTGTATGTAGTGTACTATATTAGCACCAAAAATAAAAAAATTACAAGAATCATTTGGCTGTATTACTATCAAATTATTTGTAAATAACAAAATAAAAAATCATGTGTATATTTTTTGGACCTAACAAATTACACAATTTTTTTATGTTAAAATCAATTAATTTGTAAAACTCTTTAAAAACAAAAAAGTTTTTATCACAGTCAAGATTTGTACAATTTACTATTTAATGATAGAAAAAAATCTCACTATAGGCACCAAAATAAAATCATTTTAATAGTATCAAAAAAGAATAAGATTGAAGTGGGTCGATAAATATTTAAGATAAGGATAAATTTTGTGAATTTTTACAGCCTGTTACAGCTTTAAAACTAATAAGAGCAAAAGTTGTAAGGTAGAAAAAATATTTTTACTTTCAAATAATAAAGTACGTCTAAAAGTTAACATTAATATATGATAATATAATAATTGCAGATATACGTATATCCGATTATCGAAAGTTTAATGGCGGAAAAGAGGTAAGGTTGGTAAAAATAAATAAAAGCACAAAACGCATGTTCAAAAATTTTTTCAATTTCATTATTGTTCATAGTTACAAGTACAAAATGAAGTAGGAAATAAATTCGGAGACTAGAGTCCTCAGTCCCCCTGATGTAGATATATTGCCATCACTCGCAGTTTATTATGGTACATACATATATAAATTTGTTTATAGATGTGTGTCTGTGTGTGTATATATTTATACGTATGCTTATGCGATCCTTTAATTATAACTATGATCGAAGAGATGAATCATAACAGCTTATTTGACAATATTTTTTTTCTTCTCATTTGTGAGGCGCGTTGCGGTTCAATTTTTTCTCAAATAAGCACACACTTGCTAATATAAAAAGGCGTGACTTATTTGCTCAAGACTTGACAAATGTCGATCTTTCAAAATCGCATCTGTGAGAAAAAAGGAACGGCAGCGATTGTTTTTTCTCTCCTTTCGCATATACAAGTTCGTATCGCACTGAACTTTGCGATACTACATAATAAATGCCTCGTATTTGGCTTGAGCGACACGCGACGATGTCGATGAGAAAAAAAAAGGAAAGCTATTCAAGTACATGGGTTTTCTTCCTTTTTCTTTCGTATATTTATTATAAGGTTTGGCAAGTTACCACTTCTCCCTTTCTCTTATTTTGCTTGCAGATATTTAAATTTCGCACGATAAACTGAAAATAACAAGAGAAAACTGGAAAAAAACGATACATCAAAAAGTGCGTCCTCTTGACTTGTATCGTATTCCGCTCATTCACATTTTAAACGCTATATAATACAAAAAAGCACATGTAGATATATCACTATTGTACAATGCAGTGAAGGTGTATCTGCTTAAAAAAAAAATTTGTTAGCCTTAATTTATGTTATATGCATTCAACAAACTTTCAATAATTTTATATACGAAGAAACTAGGCTCATATAATTTGCTTTTTTACAATTGTGTACAACAATACGATAAATGTTTAAAAAAAAAACAAAAAAAAAAAAAACACGCCAACTGTATAGATCAGTACTTTATATGGTCGATCGCACAATATTTTCGTTGAGAAAAAAGTGCTCAAAATTTGTTATAAAGTGCAAAATTACAAAAATTGCATGTAAAAACAACCCACGGTACAAGGCGTGATAGATTACGACACAGTTTCGGTGTAAAATGCCTCTCTAAAGCAATTGTAGATGTATATGAATATATTTAGGCAAAAGTGGTAGCGTAGATTTTTTAGAAAAAGTGTATACAACAATGACTCGCAATCCCTGGTTGGACATTTAAAAAATCTACGCGCGTATTTTATCGTGTGTTTTATTGCTCACGCAGATCTAGCGTCTTAAAATGATAAAATACTTTTGCAGATTGACTCCACTAAATGTATTTTCGTACAGATCAGTTTTTTTTTGTTGTTTTTTTTTTTTTTTTTTTTTGCATAATCCATCTTACACGATTTCATTGAATGATTTTCAATAACGTTTCGTACACTTTATTAAAATAGATAATAAATTACTTAATAAGAATCAATAAAAGTTTTTAAGAATTTTTTTTCCATTTGAAATATAAACCCTTGATGAGTGATAAAAAAATTTTTTTTTTGTTTTTTCGAGATTGCGACAATGACCGAGTTTGACATCAAACGACAGTCTTTTTTTAAGAAAGGCCACGCTTTGCGATTTTATATTTGAATATTTGTATCAAGTTGATTTAGCTAAAATACCATTAAAAATTTTTTATTTGATTCTACCCTCAATCAAATCACTTACAGTATGCTACAATAATAATAATGTACAATTCCCTCGATCATTTCGACTTACCTCGCGCTGACGAGGATACTAATTTATCTCGTATTTCTTACGTGTCAATAAATTCTTTGATGTTCCATTGACAATAATGTTGATATTATTTTTTATTATTATTTTTTTTTCTTCTAAAATAGCTTCGCAGTAACGAAACGCGATATTATCACGGAATCACAAGTATTGCAAAAGCTTTATCCGATCGGATGGCGAATACTCATATTATTTTCCACAAAAAATGTCATTGCTATAAATTTTATCGAATGACAAAATCATGCGGCGTACCAAAATTTCATTATCAATATCACGTTTATCCTTTTCTACTTTTTTTTCTCTCTTTCCCCAAGTTCATGCGAATAAAAACAATTGCTGAACCTTTTCTCGAGCAAACAATCGTTTCAATATATTATTTATGCACGCATCGCAGTTGCAGCGTACTTAGCCTATGTTAAGCTTAAACATTACGTTAGGTATTGTCGATTTTAACATTTTGCCCGTATAATCTCTACACAAGCACATAGTTTCAGCTTTTTGATAGTACATACACCTGATTTTCGATGATTCTGCTGTAATACCTTTCATTAAATTCGTAACGATCTTTTTTTCTTCATACATAATTATAAAACAACACTTGGTTAGTACCTGCCATTTGAACAAAAGTAACAAAAGTACAGTTTCACGTGTATGTTAATATCTGTTTTTTTTCCTTTTTTTAAGCAAAAACAAACGTTACATGTTAATCAAATCCTAACATTTAAGAAATACTGATAATAATGTGGCTAAATATATATAATTTAAACATTATAACAAGGATATATTTATACATGTATGTATATATAAATATATATTTAAAGGCTTTGTTAAGTTGACAAAATAACTTTTGGCGTTCATAAAAACATTTTTTTTTTTTTTATTAAACAATTAAACAAACCAACAAACAAATGATTTCGTTACCTTAATATTTGTACTCAACGTAGTTCAGATCAATGAATAAATAATCTAATTAATCAAAGTTAATCTCACCTCCGGAAGCATCGAAAAACAATGACATATCAGATGCATGTACTTTCAGAAACATGTGTATACCAACTGCGATTCCTTCCCTTATATTACACACATATATAGTCACAATCGAATTCTTATATCGCTAGAATTTTCGGTTCTTGCGTCGCAGNAAAAAAAAAAAAAAAAAAAAAAAAAAAAAAAAAAAAAAAAAAAAAAAAAAAAAAAAAAGAATGAAAAAAAGACAGAAAGAAATTTGCCTCGTACTGTTGCTCGTATCAAGTATAAATATGTATAAATGTATATATTTCATCATCATTGTTGTACAAACGACTAAAACAGAATCGAAACTCGCGAAACTACACGGATAATGAGGGCGTGCAAGTATGTCGGATCAGCAGTCGTTTCTTCTCCTTCTAACGTTAAACACAATTGTCCCGAGAACGAGACGACGACAACGATATGGGTCGCAAAGTTCGTCGCGGGCTATTACACTTGAACGTATGAGGAGGGCGAAGGGGGCGAGCACAAGTTGCGGCGCGATCTCGACTATTTCGACAGTTTGCTGATTACCCGGATCAAGGCGCCGTTTTCGTCTTTTAGCCTCTGGTTCTCGCATTTGAGTGTTTCCATGATCTGCAAAAACAAGCGGTAGAAAAAGCGCCGGGAGGGACGCTTGTTTAATCCTTTGTTTGGGAATTGGGTTGGTTATGTGGTTTTCATTAATAGTAGTTATTGATCCATTGTATGGAGTTTCTTTTGTTTGATCGATTGACAAAACACATCACGAAAATTGTGTCATAAAATCATTAAAAAATATAAATATATATTTAAAGGCTTTGTTAAGTTGACAAAATAACTTTTGGCGTTCATAAAAACATTTTTTTTTTTTTTATTAAACAATTAAACAAACCAACAAACAAATGATTTCGTTACCTTAATATTTGTACTCAACGTAGTTCAGATCAATGAATAAATAATCTAATTAATCAAAGTTAATCTCACCTCCGGAAGCATCGAAAAACAATGACATATCAGATGCATGTACTTTCAGAAACATGTGTATACCAACTGCGATTCCTTCCCTTATATTACACACATATATAGTCACAATCGAATTCTTATATCGCTAGAATTTTCGGTTCTTGCGTCGCAGCTACATGTACGTAGACGTATTCCCATTGTTTCGCACAATATAAATAAATCACAAGTCCGTTTGCGTTTTGTGAGGATTGTCTTGTGTTACATACGGCGCACACCAACGTGTGTACCCATACACGTATAAATATCGATTTGCTCGATCGTTACAATAATGTAAGAATAATAGCGACAATCAAACGACAAAAAAAAAAAAAAAAAAAAAAAAAAAAAAAAAAAAAAAAAAAAAAAAAAAAA
>NW_019379493.1:188829-270458 GCF_000648655.2 Copidosoma floridanum
TTTATTTCTAAAAAAAATTTTTATTTTATTACTCATCCCAATCCAATATTAGGAAATATTCTTATAATTTTAATTTTTCTCTAAACTTATTTGTTTTTTTCTATTTTTCGTTTATTTCATTGTTTTTGCTGAAAAACATTTTTGAAGCACTATCTCACATGTTAGTAGTTAAAAAAAATTTTTTCAGCACAACTAATGCCTATACTTTTAGCAAAAAAAAATATAGTATTTAAAAAAATTGAAAAAATATTCGTGCTTAAAAAATACGTATATGTGATTAGACTTAAACTTTATGGGTTCCTTTGTTTTCAACACGTGAACTTGACCCTTTACAATCTATAAAGTTAAGTTTTGAAAGGAAAATTTTACTAACATCAATTCGCAGAATGTATAGTTATCATGCACTGTATTTTTTTTTGTTCATTGAAACAAAGGGAACATTGAATAATAAATTTTACATGTAGTCGACAAAAAATTGTAGACTGCGGTGTGATTATGACAGTATATAAATGTAAAAAAAAAAAAACATTTTAAAAGAGTAATTTTTGACATAAATAGCTCACAACCTCATTCACTCAGTTTCCTTTACATGAAACATCTTAATTACTTCCAAAAAAAAAGATTAGTTCCCGTTTCCGTTTACGTAACGAAAATAAGATCGCACACGCATGTACGTAACTATAGTGGTACACTTCGGCGCGTGCCAGTATTTATCTTTTTTTTTCCAAGATGTGTATGTTTATCTACTCGCGTTCGCCCTTATAAACAACGCAATTGATGCCATTAAATTTAAATATGGTCTTCCGTGGGCTCTGCACATGTACTCGACTTTTTATTGTTTTTCACATAAACCTATAAAAAGCAAAACAATCAAAAAGTGTACACTACAGAAAAAAGCAATACATGCCTATATTACATAATGTAAATATATCTACGCGATGGTTCGTAAGCATATAATATATGTGACCAAAAAGCAAAAAAAAAAAAGAAGAAGGAAGACAGTCGATGCGCCTCGTGCACAAGCCACATCAGCTAATTTTACCGCAGTAGTCGTGCGTATACACGCTGCACATGCGACTCGCGTGAATTCTATATTTACGTTTGCATTCAAATGACGCACCTTTTGCGAAACGCTACTCAATTTTATATTATTTAGTTACAAGTAATACATATATAATATAGCCATTGCATCGGGATAGACACGCGCTGTTTTACGCTTATGAGGGATTAAGTTCACGCCAAGCTTTAATAAATGCGTGTATCTATTGTAAAGTCCTCGATTTATTTTTAAACGGTATATTATGATATCTGGCTTGCTATTTTCGACTGTACTTTCGCGCATCTTTGCATGCTATTTTTAATTGTCGTTTGACAACTCACGAGTGATTAAGAATTTTGTTTTCATTCAATGTGCTTGCTAGGGTCAAAAACCAATGAAACTACGATTCCCAAATCGTTGATGTACGGGAAAAAAAAAAAAAAAAAAAAAAAAATTACCGATGAAAACTGAGCGGGCGAAATCTCATAATCCGATCCAAAAATCCTTTCGCCGGCCGCTCCCGTACCCCTAAAAATATCACAAAGCCGCAGTAGCGGCACACGCGAGCACTGCTCTCTCACTCTCGGCTAATCGTATCGGAGACTCGGCATCTGCTCGGGATGTACACGCGTAACCGCACACTGCGACTCCATAAATGGTATGCGTAATATTACTTTCGTTTGGTAAAAAACAGTGTGTTATTAACAACCATCTTCTTGGATTTTTTGACAATCGACGTGTTTCCTGGTGGTGTTTGGATGATATTTTTAATAAAGTGAAATGCGTCACACAGTACGAAGCAACGGAATGTTGGAAAATCAATTAAATCTTCCAAATTAGTTTCCAATTAAATTTAATCTGTGCGTATTTAAGAAAAATCGTTGCGTAAAAAGGGAAAACCGATGTCACGATCTATCATCATGGCATTTACGTACATCGATGCCATTTTTAACATGCGCCTGACTAAACTTCAATAATACTACTTATTTTGTTCTCGTCAGTTAAAGTAACCGCACACTCCATAAATATTTCCTATTAAGGGTATTATTGCACATTTTATGACATAAAATTTAACTCGGCATTGAAAATAAATCGTTACTTTTACTCGAAAATGATTGATAGTGCCAAATGTAGGAGATTGCAAGGTCACACGTATTCCGTAAAACTAAAAACAAAACTTACCTCGTTGTGATTGACCTTGGTGTCGGCGTCGGTCTCGCCGCTCGTTGGTGTGTCCTGCTTCTCCGGGTCGATTTCCTGAAACAATCCAGAAAAAGCACGAATTACAATTGCATGATTGTTTTTGCAAAGGTCACGCATTCGAAGGGAGAGGAAAAAATACGTTTGACAGTAAAGAGAGACGGGTGGAACAGAGAGAAAGTAAAAAAAAAAAACATCTGGCAGCAGTGACGGTATTAATAGAAACTGCTGTTTACACCTGACGTCAAACAAGCACGAGTATACCTAATCGTCATTTTGGACTTTGCTGATACGCGCTCACCCACGCCGTTGTCTCAAAAGGGGATGGATATGCCAAATTTTTGCATCAACTACCAAAAGTATGAAGAAGTAAGCCTTCGTTTGCAAGTGTAAAAAAAACAGAGATGATTTTACCCAAAAATTAAAAAAAAAAAAAGCTATAAATTTCAGCCAAAAGTTTCATTCCCGGAATCAACTATATTAAACAATCACGTAACAGCTTTCAACTCGTTCGCTCGAAAAAGCTCGATCTAAATCGGCGCACACGCTGTGATTTCAACTCGATTCCAGAAGCGCGCCTCTCCTTCAACTTGACCTATCCGAATTTGTTTTGCCAAGTTCTTGCGATCTCCCACACAGGCTCACCACATCAAAATCCCGAAGTGAAAACACAAACAGACATTTATGGTTGGCAATAAAAAAAATAAATAAATAAGGCGCAGCAAAGAAGGGTAATACTGACGTCCATATCGACGTGGACGACGCCGGTGGAGCGTCTTTTTGGTCTCCGCCTCCTCTGGATGACGGCCTGGGTCGCCTGTGCATTCCGACTGTCGTTTTCCTTGTCTTGTTCTGCAACGAGTAAAAAAGAAGAAAAAAAAAAACCATCAATCCCAGCAACACTTTTACATGGATCCTGAAAAGATTAGCTTTCACGCAACCGTTGCGTCGATCATACTGTTAACCACTCGGTTACCTTTTTTTTTTCATCATTCTCTCAGTTTAAAAATACAATGATTTTGCCCCGTTGTTTCGCAAAGCGAGACCCACAAACAATCATCACAAACGCTAAATCATCCGGATAAATCGTCACGATTTACCTTTGTCCTCGGGCGGCTTGACCGGTCGTCTGAGAGGCAGGGTAACCGTAGCCTCGGTCGTCGTCGTCGTGGGCACCGTCGCGACCCCGTCAACCGGCGCGGAGCTGGGCCTCGGGGCGTTGGGTGCATTATTGCCGGTCGGCCGCCTTATGTACGCGGTCGTCGTGTCCGATGCCACGGCCACGTTGTTATTGTTATTGTTGTTGTTGTTGTTGCTGTTGCTGCTGTTGATGCTGTTGATGCTGTTGTTGTTCCTGTTGTTCGCGTCCTCGAGCTGGAACTGAGAGACAAGACAATACGGTTGCTTTCTCACGCACATGCGGGCCTGCTCAGGGCTCTTTATGGAAGGTTTTTTGTTTTTGTTTTGTTTCTCTTGCGTCGCCTGTGCTGCTTTGGCTTCCCAGTGCGTGGATGTTTGTTTGTTTGTTTGTTTGTTCGTTCGTTTATATTGCGAGTGAAAAATTGTTTGTGTCTGCTGTGAAATCGTACATGCTTTATAAGAGATTGGAGTGTAATGTACTGAATTTTTTGGTCAAAGAGAAAAACAAAATAAACGATTTCTCAGCAGTGGCAAGTAATTTTTTTCTCATTGTTCGACAAATGAGGCAAAAATAAATAAAAAAGCACTTTATCGGTTGACCATTTTTTTTCCAAACAGTTTTATTGCTTTATTTACAAAAAACTGTGATATATATATATATAGTATTCAATCGTTTGTGTGTTGCATGTATATATATATATATATGCGTGCATGTATTTACAGCTGTGACATTTTAATAATAATAATTGAAAAAAAAAAATTCACAACAAGTAGAATATATACGTCTGTTCAAAGATAATAATATAATTGCAAATCGCCACAAGCACATTGACATCAGTCCTTTGTTAAAGGCTAGATAGCATGCCCCGAAATGTGTAAATAAAACATGCACTAAACAACATACTTAGTATCCCAAAAATCTTTGCCTTTCTCTACATGTATATAAATATGCTTTACAATAGTTTTTTTTTTTTTTTTTCCAAACGCCACTTCTTGCTGGTAAACGATGGGAGCAATGTCTTCCGGCTTTTATTGTGCAGTATAAAATCAAGGAAATCATAATGGAGGAATACATGAGAAATAAAAAGAAAGTCATGGATTGCCATTGGAATAGACGCGGAAAGTATAAACAAACGACATTGAGATTACGGGCAAGACAATCGATGAATTTACAAATAAATATTAATGTCAGGTGTTAGGATTGAACGGATGATTTAAAACGCAAGACCAACAGAATTATTTCTAAATTACAGGATTTACTGCACTAGATTTTGGTTACCATATACTTAATATCATAATAATTCTATGTGTAATGTTAGAAAAATACGTCAAAATACTACATTAACCATAAAAGTTAGATCAAATAAAATCGTATGTAAATATTTTTAATGTTGTTAGCTTACACGTCTACGTGACATTCAAATACTACACTTCTAAAATATAATGATAATCAATTAGTATTTTTCACAAAAATTGTTAAAAATACAATTTTTTGATGAAAAATATAACATTCGTATGAAAATTTAATAAAATATGATAAAATATTTATCTCAATACGTAAAAAATCATTACTCTTTAGCCACCTTTTTGCGAGATTACGGCCAAATCAAATCAATACATAGGAATCTAAACAGCTCTCGAGAAGGACTCAGTTTTATATATTTTTTACGACTTTTAGGTACGACTGTATTAAAATTTGCCACTTTATGTAATTTTGTACGAATTTTTGGCACTGATATATCACTCGTAGGATTCCAATCGTCATGGATTATTTAAAAGTAAAAATGTTGAGTACTATACAATAAAACTATTCATCAGATACGTACCTTAAAAGTGTTGCGTTTTCAGGCAGTTTCGATCAATACTCGAAAATCATACAAGGAGATTGTCAAAAAGTTTTGATTTAAAAAAAAAAGCAAGCAATAAAAAAAAAAAAAAAAAAAAAATTAAAATGGCATACTTTAAATTACGCTTTTTATACGTAGCATTGGCAATACAATGACAAAAAGGACTTTAAAAACTTCCCAAACAAAAAAGGATATGTTTACGTGGAAAGGAAAAAGTGGAGAAAAACTGTATGAATCTGTATCCACATGATCGACCAATTTACGTGCATTCGAGAGGGAAAGAAGAAAGTATTCATACAAGAGGAGGAGGGGGATGAAAAAAAAGTGCATGATACAAAATAACCAATGCAAATAAAACCAACAGCAAGAACAAGAGCAAGAACGAGCTATTTGCGCTCCCAACCGAATAAGCTCAACAACCATGCACACCAAGAGCGATCGTCGGCATGGATTTTCTCGTCCCTTGTGGCCGCAACGGCTTTATCGCTACCAAGCTTGTCTACTTGACCACCACGATCATCACGACTAACATCATCGTCACCGACCTTGCTGCCGCCGTCGACTTTGAGCCTCCACGAGGGCCGGCGTTCCGGCAAGTTGCTACCACCACCGCTTGTAGACTCCACCTCCGAGGAAGTTGGCTTGTGGGAGCTCGGCGTCGTCGTCGGGACGGCAGTTGTGATGGTCGCCGTGATCGAGGCCGTCGTCGTTGATGCTGTCGCCGTCGTCGTCGTCGTTGCGCTCGACAGTGTCGCCGTTGTCGTGGTGGTTGCCGACGAGGACTGCGCAGGAGAATAAGGAAACGAATGGAACGTGCCGGTTATTCCGTTATGAAATGGCTCGTTGCACTGTTATTGTCGTTTCATTGCCAAATCGTAAATCGAACATGGGACCAACAAATGAACAAAACAACCATACCTATGTTTTGAATTTCCGACCAAAAACTATTTCTTTTTTTCCACTTGATTAATAAACTACTCGTCAATTGAACGAAATTTCACGAAACCCAACTAGTAACAACTCATTACGAAAAAAAAAAAAATATTGTTTACACGTGAAAAAAAGGGGAAAGAAAGCAAAATTCCGCTTTAGTCCAACGGAAAGTCGTGCTAGTGATATCATCTTTATCTTGGCAACGAGAAACATCAGTAATGTTGATGATAAAACCCATAAAGTGTTCAAACGCTACCTGCGCAGTGGTAGTAGTGGTAGGAGCAGGAACAGTGGTACTGGTGACACCGACGTCGTTGCTCTGCTGCTGTTTCTTTTTGACGAGCTGCTCGGCGCTCTTGATCTCGTCGAGGGTGACACCCTGGGTCGACCTTCTGGTCTCGCGGACGCGTTTGGCGTGTGCTTTGCGCTGCGTCTCGCTCTCCTCGTCACGAACCGGCGGCACGAACGACCTGTTGGACAGTATTATTTTTCTTGTTTTCTTAAACTATTCGAATATACGAGTTGGTACAATGACTTCTCTCGTGTCACGGCGTGTGTGTACTGTGTGTGTGCACCTGCTTTTGTGAAATATTTTAAGCGCAGTGCTTGTTTTTTTTTTCGCCTCTAATATATTCAATTCGATGGTTTTTACAATCCTCTTGCTCGATCGTTGCTTTTTGCAATATGATTTTTTTTTACTTGTCTGATGATAATTACGTGTACAAAAAGCGCGTGTGCGGCGTATACTTGTGGTAATTAGCGTGTCCGATTGAAGACAAAATATATCATTTTTGAGTAATTTTAAAAATGTATAAATCAAAAGGTAACATTCGACATTTCGATAGTTTTTTTACTCGCATTCCTGAAATAATTGTGTGTATGTGGAAGGCAAAATACGTACGATATATCATGTGCAACGACACGAGACAACAAAATAAAAAAACAATAAATTAATGAAGCACAAAGTTGCAACAAAAAGTAAATAAATACGTGAACAAATGTTTTGTAATCGAGAGAAGCAAACCATCGAAATCTCAAATTGGATCTGTATTTTCAAGTACTGGATCAAAAATACAACTGAGGAAAATAAATAAACAAATTTCATTCGATTATACAATAAATATATGAGTATTCGAGCTTCGAAGGATACTTTTAAATTTTTCC
The DNA here is from genome assembly GCF_000648655.2 of Copidosoma floridanum. The sequence continues at coordinate 196,153 of NW_019379493.1, forward strand.
TATACCAAAAGAATGTCTAGGACAAAATGTAATAAATTTTAAACTTTTACAAGTATTCTTCGAACCTTCGGATTAATTAGTAACGGGGGGGAAAAAAGTTCAAATGGCCGATGCCGACGTTTCAAGTATCGGCGCTTGTCTTGATAACACCGGCCCACTAATATACCATTGGAAATCAACGGGGATCAAAGCTGTTCATTCTCTTTCAATACTTAAGGAAATGAAAAAGTTCTAAAAATAACAGCTTTCACAACTCACGATATTTAAAAATAAAAAAACAATAATAATAATATTCAAAGGCAAATCTCACACTTGTGATTATATTGTATTTCGCATACGAAAATAAACAACACAAGTCTAAGAAACACAGGAAAATATGAGTGTACAAAACTTTTCCATTAAAGCATAACTGGTAGCAATCAATGTAAGCCTTATTTTGCACTGCATGTTGCTGTAATAATTTTACATACATAACGAAAGCTCTGAAAAATAAAGTAGAATCGTCACTCATTCACAAGAGCAGACAAAAAAAAAGCACACTTTTGTTATCATGCAGCTGCAAATCTCAATAAAATAAAGGAAAATAAAACGTAATTAGAAAAACCAATATCAATGAGGCATTGAAATTTCAAAAATTCAATACGCATATCTTCACACGTTGCAAAATAGATACGCAGTTGGAAAAAAACTATTTCACGAGTTTTACGTTTATGACCTCAGCAGCGTGCAAACACACTGAAACGCTTTTATTTTTGTTTGCATGTCAAGTAAAAAAAAAGGATAATTAATAATTAATGTACTAAATAAAATATTCACAGCACCTCAAAAACAAAACGAGCTTATCAATTTTATTAGAAAGGAAAAAAAAAAAAAAAAAATGGAAAACAGAGCAAAAGCTGTTAAATGAAAATTTATCGCGCGTTTTTCCAACTGCGTAAATCTTCAGGGACGGCTTAGGTGTACGCACTTGAAGAAATTTTTGAAGATATTCCCTGGGCTTAGCTTGCTCCCACCGGGTGTGGTAGGAGTCGCAGGTACTGTCATTGAATTGTTCGTAGCAGACAGTGTCGTCGGCGATACTTGAACCGAGCTCGATAAGCTACTCGAAGTCATTAAATTGCGTGAGTTATTATTACTTTGATGGTACGTACAATATGCAACCAGTAAACTATAATTTTTTTTTTTTTTTTTTTTTTTTTTTTTTTATATGTTTCACATTGATAAAGCAACCAATAACAAAGTAACGAATAGTTAATTTTTTCGAATGAAAATCACAGTACAAGTTACTTATTGAAAAATTACAAGTACCGATCATTCCAAAAAAGTACTGTCAAATATCTTATTTGGCAAATGAAAAGCAAAATACGATTCTGTGACACGTACAACATGATGCACAGCAGCTGGTTTGAGTGACGTAAAAAAAAGCCCTTAGTATTCACGATTAGCGTACAGTTGTCATATTATTGCATTAATATTTTTAGACATTTACAAAATAAACAATTACAAGTTAAAATTATGATTTTTTTTGTTAATATTTGAAAAATTTATCAATACTAGAGCAGCACGATACATCATTATATTTAAAACGTCTGACCAATAACGACCTCTTCTACTTATATCCTCAACTAAGTCTTGTCATAATAATAATAGTAAAACTAATGCATTATTCCAATTATTTTTTCATCTGAATAAATAAATTTTTCACAAACTATCTATCATAGCACGGATTCTAATGTTTTTTCGTAAAATAAAAGAGAAACCTCAATTAAACAAAGACGTCACCTAAGTGCAATAAATTAAAAAAAAAAAAAAAAAAAAAAGAAAACATCTTATTTACATACCTGCGAATTTGGTTGGCGGGTAGAGGACTGCTGGAGTTTAGACCAGTGACTGGTGTCGTAGGCAACGACTTGTTCGGCACACCACCCGTTGGCGATTGTTGCGTACTATTTGTTTGTAGTACTGGCGACAGTTCCAAATTCAATTTGATGTCTTTTTTCCTGAAAACATATCAATACAAATTTTTGAGTTTTTTCTTTGTTATTGTTCAAATGCTACAAGCAGAGACCTATGGGATTAGCAGATGTAATGGCGAGGAGTGTATCTGTGGAAACGGGTTGTCAATAATTTTTTTTTTTTTTTTTTTTTTTTTTCGTTTTAGAGCAATAAAACATACGTGATGAATTAATCGACAAGATAAACGGATTTTCGAGTTTAATTTCATTCAGATAAAATTATTAATCAAGCCATCAAACTATGTACAACAGTTTATTTTTAAAGCGTTAATAAAAAAGCAGGATATTAGCAAAAGCTGGACATTTAATGTAACGATTGTACAAGCGGTAGTACTTTATTACAGCGGCTGGTTTTTTTCATAGCAAAGAAACGATTCTTTATACTCATAATTCATGCCAAAAATGCTGTAATTACCATTTTACTGATTTGAAAGAAACTAAGTAAGCCTCTTACTTTGGTAATCATAGTCTTGAGTAGAGAAAAAAAAATCTATACGGTAAAGAGAACAAAAAAAACTAAAGGCTCTTTTATTTGTTTCGTCGAGGGCGCGCGTACCTGTAAGTATCGCGCAAGGATGCAGATCGGGCGGTCGTGGCGTTGTTATAAGTAGGAGTGGCTGGATTACAGCGGTGGAGAGTAGGGCAGGATGCTGCCTTGATACGGGCTCTCAGTGCCAAGTACTGCTCATAGAACCTGCGCAACATGCATATACGTGCCACGTGCACACTTGTATACCACACTAATCTTTTTTATTTACATTGTGCATTCGTAAGTATCTTGGACTTTCTTTCTTATGAACATTATTTCTAAAACTTGATCTGTAACCATTTTTCGGTGGTAAAAAAAATATACTCTCGGAAGTGTGTAAAAATACTTGACACGTTTAGAGGGTATTTTCTATTTTTTTTAAAGATGCATTCAAATTATGAAGTAATTATTTTAGTGGAAGTTATAGTTTTTGGTTACATTTTATTTCGGCAAAGCATGGTTGCTAAAAAAAAACTTCAAAACACAGGCACACGTGTTAAAGTTGCAAGCTTCGTTTGAATGTTTGGATTATCAGTTGAATAAACGTGTGCACTTACTTTTCATCCGTTTCAAAGCTATGTGTTCTTCTGAGCACAACTTCTGGTTCTTCCTGAGCTTTTATGGGTGACGTCGGTGTCTTTATTAAAGGTTTTTCGCGTTCTTCAATCCCTGTAAAAAACAATATTTTCATCATTATGCATAAACGTTTTGAAGCAAAAAAAAAAAACCCGAAAATTGGAAATGGAAGAATACATACTAGTGGATATTGAATTAGTAGACTCCATCTCATGGCCGCGATTCCTGAACGAACCAGACCTTCGCCACGAGGGTATGGAGCCCTCGTCGTTGTTCTCAGACTGTTGTTTCGGTGGTACAACGGGTGCCTGGTTAGGAACTTTGTTCACCTCGGGCGATGGCTGGGGACTGTAAGAAGCCGTTTCCTCGCGATTCGCCCTATTTTTCTTTTCTGCAAAATCAACAACAAGTACCACATTTACGAGTCAAGTCTTCAAGTCTATGATTTTTCGTGATAGGTGTAATAAATTACGTTAATGATATGTACAACATAAAAAAATTCAGCATCATTAAAATAATGTAAACGTAGTGGCGTTGGAGTAAGATACTGTGGTGTGTTGAAAGTGTTTTTTTATGCCCAATTGAATTTACGAAAACTTAGTATTTCAATGGAAAAGCAATTAGAGCGCTGTGTAATGACATATTATTCGTAGTTACGTGTGTGTAATAAAGTAATAAACATGTCCTGTAAATGATGCTCGTGTGTTTCATTTGTTACACAGTAAAGGCACATCGTTATTATTATTAATTATTATTAAACATCAAACGCTGCAGGATTAAATTAAATTAAATTAAATGTAAAGAATGAGGAAATAATTAAAAGATAAAACCAATGATACAGTGATTAGCGACAAAACCTCAGCAAAGAAAAACCAAAATGTTGGTAGCACATAGCACCGAGAAGGGTAAAACTCACCGTCGTCGGTAAGACAAGTCGAGTTGTTTGAACGATTTGATTTATTAGATTGTTCAGAACACGTGGAGGACTGTGTATCTGAGCTAGTCTCAGATTCACTCTCACCTTCGCTTGCCTCCTCCACGTCCGTATCGACTCCCTCTTCTAAATCCACGCAGCAAAGTTTTTATAATGAAAGAGTTGCGATGAGAAAAGATTGTAGTAAGAGTTTTTTTCTTATATTTTAAAAGAAAAGGACTTTAACTATCAAAGAAAAATCTACATTTAGAGTTTGAAAAAATTGCTGCAATAACTTTTCCAACTTTTGATTTCCAAATACTGTTACGTAGTATACTAAAGTAAAAAGAGTTATCTTTAGACGCTTGAGATTTTCTAAATTTATATATAAGGTCAAAAAGTATAAGTATACAACTCACTGCAGCAATTTTATCGCAATCCCTCGATTGCAAGAGCAAGACTGATTGAAGAAAAAAAAAAAAAACAACAATCGACTCACCGACGTCACTATTCGTTCCAACGCTCGACTCTTCTTTGTCGGATTGAATTTCCAGTTCGACTTTCTTAACTTTGTTTGGTGTCTCCTCCTCGAACGTATCTATTCCCTTTTGATCAATAACTAAATTCTCATTTGTTGATACACTAGTGGAGAAAAAAAAACAAATTTGATAATTAGATCAAATTTCGTGAAAACAAGTGCACAACTCAAAACGCAAAAGTAATTCAATACTCACCGTTTCTTTGGTACCGCTATTGGCTTGTTGATAATTTGCGGATGCTCCTTCAACAGAACCTCTTGCTTTTTCTTCAATTCCTCCAAAGCCTTGACGATGTCAGGATCAGCTACGTCAAAAGCAGTTTGGCCCTGCAATTACACCAACAAGTTAAAAAATAAATAAATAAATAAATAAAATTAACGATCATCAACCATCATCATCAAAATTTGTACTTATACTAACGGCATAATTTTTAATATCCATATCACAGTAATTATCCACCAAGAGCTTGCAGGACTCAATCTGGCCCCAATGCGCCGCACCGTGTAGAGGCGTCCATCCGTCGTTATCCCTCGCATTGACGTCACACCGGGCCTGCAGCAGAATACTACAAAAAAAAAAACAAAAAAAAGATTCCACGTTACTTGTCACTGTGACCTGTTCAGTCGTTGAATTCAAACGAATTCTTACTTCATAACCGTAGTATAACCCTTGGCGGCAGCGACGTGAAGGGCCGTGGCTCCGGATCGCGGGTGCACGGTATCCTTGCCGGGTGCCCCAGATTTCCAGGCTCGCGCGTCGCTCAGCATCAACCTCTCCTCCTCGCTTCTCGCCTTGTCGCAGTCGATCCCTGTTCAAATTGACAATTAAAAAATTGCGAAATGGACCAAGAGAAAAACAACATGTGTGCGTCTACAGGGTCTGTATATTACACAAGGAACCCGACGATAGGCGTTGTGAACCTAGCCGGGGAACAAGCAATACATCTTGCTCTACGAGATCATTCAGCATTTACCATCTTCGTGAGGGCAGCTTGGTAAACGACTCTATATGGTCTCGACATCGTTGTACTTTGCACAGCCGCAAATTCAATAAAAAAAAAAATAAAATAAAATAAAAAAAAAGTTAATCAACCGAGAATGAACGAGTCGTTGCTCAATGATTATTTAAAAACAATGAGGCACGAAAGAGGAGACGCGCGCGTTTAATCGGGAGATAGCGAGAGTGAGTCACTCGATATGACCACCAATAAAACACACAATGCAAAAAGCGCCAAGCGGTCGAACTCGCCTGCTTTGTTGATGTGATCCTGGAGCAGCTCCTCCATCTCGTCGCTCTCCGCGATGTCGAGGGCGAGCTCGCCGTCGTTGTTCACCGCCGCCAAGTTGCAGCCTTGCTCTATCAAGTATCTGTGGGTGATAACGTTGTTGTTGTTATTATTGTTGGAATCTTAATGACAATGATTGACGCGAGTCAACATTTTTAAGCGTTATAATACACTTATGTGTACAACCGAGTACGTAACGGCGGCGGTTTATTATCTTCGACGGGCTCAATTTGGAGCGATAAGATTCCACGTAGTTGGCGCGGTACGCGCAAAAATAAAAAATAAATAAATAAACAAATAAACGGTGATACACAACGGTGAATGACCGAAAAAAAAAGTATTTGCTGATCATCAAATTGCGTGAATAAAAGGAGGTGCATGTGTATGTACTGACTTGGCGATGGATATGAAGCCACATGAGGCGGTCGCGTGCAGGGGCGTCCAGCCCTCGTTGTCACCCCGGTTGATGTCCGCGCCCTGTTCCACCAAAAATTCCACCATGTCCAGGTCATCGTCGATACAGGCCTGCAAGCACACAATATTATCAGCACGGATCAACCAGGGGGCTAAGACGGAGAGATTGGTCTTTGGCTCTCGCAAAATAATTGCAGTCTTATTGGAAATTGTGCACTTTTGAGCAAACCAAGTGAGATTTCGCGCAATGGTGTAAGCTCTGACGAGAGATCGCATGTCTATAAATATATATATATTATACATTGTGCTACTCTTTATTCAAGCTGGTACTTATCTGGAAATGAGGAGGTACGAGAAACTATTCAGGGCTTATAAGCAATGTATTATATTCTCTCAATTGCTCTTCGAGACCTGGCCTCTGTAGCAGTTACCGGTTTAGTTTGATAAATGCCTGTACGTACGCCTACGTTGGAACGTGTGTTTTTTACTCTCATTTTAAAAATTTGCCGCATTTCGTGAGAATCTCATTGTTTTTTTTTTTTTTTGTTTTTTTTTGCGTGCAGTATCGGTACGCGCAGGTATATATTTTCACACACTGTCCCCGTAGATTCTCTGAATCATAAAGCTCCAGCTGTACGAGATTGAATGCACCAAATATATGGTATACGGGTGCACGTTGATTTCGATAAGTAATTATAAAAGTACATAGGTTGAAAAAGTGCATTGAACCGCGCTTCGTTAAAAGCATAAAAGAACGCATTGTTTTTCATTTCGAGAGGAAGGAACGCGTTGAAATGCGACACAATTGACAACTGCAGTGGTAGGGTTGGAGAGATGAATTTTTTATTATCATTCAAAGCTAAACCATCTCTCTATCGACCCTGATTTACTACTCACCCTGATTTTCTCACGTTTTTTTTTTTTCTTCTCCCTTCCAACTTAAGTATATTATTTTATCCTCTACCACCCGATCCAAACTCTACACCAAGTACACCATCAGTGTACGGCTTGCTCGGGAGCGACAAACTATAAATATTTAGCCACCCAAAGAAAACATGTGCCCGTTGTAGCTTGCCAAAAAATCTTAACCGTCAAAATAAAAAAATAAAACAACAACAACGTTGATTTGTTTCAATCACTCGCACCAGAGTCCCCAAATTTTTTTTTTTTCATTCACGCGTTACATCACCACGCCCGCGAGCTTTGGGCCATCGATTTTGAGCAAGAAGGAGAAAAAAAAAGGTCCTCCCCCGGTGAAATAAACAGAGAGCACGTGCTGCGACGTGGCTGTTGCGCAACATCGCCTGCATGGGAAGAGATAAGAGTATACATATACAATACGCTATGTGCGTCGAGCCGACCGTAAATTATCACCATCACCAAATTTGGAAAAAAAGTGCGATAAGGAAGCTCGTCGAAATGCGCCCGGGGAGAAAGAAAATATATATATATATCGTGAACCCTGAACTTTGCGTTTAAATGCGTGTTGTAATAAGTACTTAAGTACATGCGAGAGTAAAAAATATTGGTTTGCAGGAGGAGAGAGTGCGAGGAGGACGACCATGTGTATGTATATAGGCTATAAATAGCAAAGCCGATGCCTGATGTGTATTTTCAACGTCTATTTTCGCGGGTTCCGCAAACCTCTTGTTCCTTACTCCTGTTCCCTTCGCTCAATTTTTTTTTTCTTTTCTCTTTAACTTATACACGTATGGTTTGATGAAAGGTGTTTTTTTTTTTTTTTTTTTTTTTTTGGAAATTAGGTTGATGGTCTAGCGTCAAGACGTGAGATTTTCACTCTGCGTTTTGCAATCGCGACTCTAATAATATTTGCCCGAACGTGAGCAGTGTGTGTTGCAAAGTGCCTCGACCCTTTTATTCTTCTCGGGTGACAATTTTTACGGAAAAAATTGACCTCGACACTTTTATCATTACAACGTAATTCTCTAGTAAAATCTTGAAACCAAATGACGCAATGTACAACAAGATGTGTCATAATGGGATTATTATTGCCAATTTTTTTTTTTTTTTGTTCATCCACGTTATTTGTTTGTACATTTTTACGCTCGTTTCCAGATAAGTATTTTTGAATGAAATTCGGCTTCAAAGACGTAAAATAAAAAAAAATAAAAAAAAGAATAACAACTCAACAGAACGAGAGTTTTACCCCGAAACGTTTTATTTCCGGATTCTGGATTCATCAAAATCACACGATCTTTCCCTTGTTGTTCGAAAAACACTACGACCTCGCTCCTGATGGATTTTGACGCGAAAAATCAATTTAAAAAAAAAAAAATCGATTCACGTTTCACTCGACTGCAGCGTATACTTGAATATTATAAATAGAACTTCGAGTGATTTTGAAAAAAAAAAAAAAAAAAAAAAAAAAAAACTAGCTCGAAATTCCAAAAACACTGGCGCATTTTTCAAATATAGGTACACTTGCAAAATTACCCGATGGGTGTAATAATAACCCACGCACGCTCTCAACATTCATAAACACGCGCATTCACATTTCACGTGAAAATACACGCGCATCGGGTGATCGTATACACGCTAAACTTTTTTTTTTTTTTTTTTTTTGTTCTTTGCTCAACTTCCGCGTTTTCAACATCAACTAATGGGTAGACAATCAGTAGGACAATCGTGATAATATCCTCGGGGGCTTAATTGAATTTAAATACTGCTTATCACGCGAATTGGAAAAATTTGATATCACCTCGTTATAATAGATAATTAACGACCAGATATCTATAGTATTTGGAAACGGAAAAAATAGTCCTCCATATAAGATCTCCGGGCAACTTTGATCTTATCCCCTTTAAAACTCGCGTCTATATGCCGTGTAGAGTTTACCCCCGAAAATCTCTTGGGCAACGTATGTATATGTTCAAAAGCTTATTTATCTCGCGCGGAAACGAGGCTAGCCAGCTCTCCTGCCTTTTACGCGCAAACTAGGCGAGCGTCGGAGAGCTTTTCGGCTCAGAGATGTGTACCCGCATTTATATACGCATACGGAGGAAGCACGATGATCGAGTGTGAAAACAAAATGCCAAGAGACACGAATCTTGGTTTTTTTTCTCTATTATTTCACTTTCGGTGATTTAGTGGCTTATAATTGACACGAGTTTCCCGATCGATAGTTTTTGCTATCTCGCAGTTAATAATGAGAAGCGCGTCGTCTAGAAAATAATTAACAACGTGTTGAAATTTCGCGATTATCAAAGTACCAATGAAATATTGGAACGCATAGCGTGACATTTTTCTTTTATATACAATTTTTTTTTTTTTTTTTTTTTTTTTTTCAATTCACCGATAACATTGGCGATCCTTATCATCGCTTCGAATTGTGCCCACCAGTAACGCGCGTACAATTTAACGCGATGGCTCCTACGTCAGCGCAAGCTCGCTCATGATACCTACGTATCGCGCGTATTAAAAATGACTTTGGTAGCTGCAATTTTTTTTCTTTTTCTTTTCGAACAGGACTATTTTCACGCTTTACGTAAACGCGCGGCCGAAATACGCTTTGCTAGCAACAAACAAAACTTATGTACACTCCGTACGTGTGTGCACGTCGACGTTGTATTCTCTAGCACGTGGCCTTGGTTCAGTTTCGCTCGGTTTTGTACCCAACTTCTCCTCTATACTCGCGGGTTTTATGTAACCCTGCGCGCGTGCTTGTTGCACCTACACACACCACCGGCAAAATGAAAAATCTCGGGCTTTCAATCTGATTTTAGATGAAGATTATATATTTTGCCCCGCTGCATCTCTATAGCGCTCTTCTTCTCTCTGCTCTGCTTGATGAGCTTTTGCTAATTATATGAAGACGCTTTCTGCCTGCTAGCCTAGCTAAGCTACATTTATAATTTCGAGCGTGGCGGCAACAGTATAGAGACGCGTATTTTAGAAACTCGTGAATACGTCCAAACCGCCTCCAAACACATGTGTGTATTATTACACCCAGTGCGGATGGATTGTTTTTCATTTGTTTGCAAAATCATCAATGTATTGTGTTATTTTTTGTCTTTGGGAATAATGATTGTAAGTGGCACCAGTTGGGGCTGTTGTAAAACTAATTTTCGAAGCGTCAAGCGGTGCGATTGGAAGATTGACGCTTTCCTCGCGTGATGCGTGTAAAAATACATTTTCCATTTCCAAGAGTTGCAAAAAAGCCCCCCCCACCCTCACCCCACTTAAGCACCCCACCTTAGTGTATACTAACATTATCAAGTGTGAATTGTTTAAAAATAAGTAGCGATTAAAAATAGAAATTCCGACGTTTCGCAGCTGTATAATGTATCCTCTCTCTTTCTTGCCGTTGAAAATTTATAAATGAAAAAGAGGCTTGAACTGCTCTCTTTGTTTTTTTTTCCCCTCACCTGGTGCAATGCCGTGAGACCATCGACGTTTCCGGTATTGATGTCTGCCCCTTTTTGCAGTAGCCTGACAACCTCGTCCTTATCCCCGGCAGAGCAGGCGGCCAGAAAAACGCAATCCGCCGAAAACTTTATCTTCCTCGAGATCTTTTGTGGATCCGGTGGCTCCTTGTTGGTTTCTGACTGCTCCCACCTTTTCAGCTGCTCAGCCCTTTTGAACAGGGCCGAGCTTGATCTGTTTTCCAGGGACATTGCACTTTGTTGATTTTCACTTCAATAATCTGCTTACGGCGATATCTTGGGAAACCACCTTGTGTATGATCTCCTCAGTGGCACTCGAACCTACATAAAAGTAATTTTAATTAAAAAATGACACATTATTTTTTTTTGGAGAAAAAAATTTATGCGTACTATTTGCCTTACAGCTATAAATGACGGACGGATTATTTTTACACATAATAACGAACAAGAACAACTTCATTACGATTACTACTATCAACGATTCGATGTAAATATTAGTTGTGTTTTTGTAAAGCTGTATATGTCATTTACAAAATAAATGATGATAAAAATACTGTTTTTAAATATAAAGTTGCAGGACTTATTCGATAAAAAAAAAAAAAAATTGATATTTGAATTCAGAGTTTAGTGCATCAAGAAAAATTATGGTTAGTTAGCTGTCAATATTATGCTCTGATAATTTGCACCTGTGTAAACATAAAATCATCAAACACACAATAAATAATAATTTTTACTTTCTTTTCAACTCTATTAGGAATAACTTAATGCCATACGTTATTAACATATTTATGGATTATTTAAACTTAATAATATAGGTATAGAAAGTAATGCAATAGTTTAAAAATCATTGAGCAAATTTGATTTGACTTCTTGATGAATTAGAGTTACCGATTCATTAACGCACAGTGGTATATTGGGAATTAAGCGATCCTGGCTTTAAGCCAATGTGTGAAAATCACAGGTTTTTTATAGTTTTCAAGTGCTGGCTCATAATTGTACAAAAACTAGACGTGTAGCTTGCAAGTTTCAAGGGATATTTAAAGACAATGGTTAAAACGTAAAAATAGGACTGACACACAAAATGATTGTAAATCATTTTTGATTGATTCTGTGGCTAAAGACTCTCCGTAAACCGGCATTCTTTGATGATTCCAAACTATTGTGGTCCCCTGATTAACTACATGAATTAATGAGCCTCATCAAAGAAATTAATTGGAATAATTAATTTAACAATTACTTATGATTACTTGGTGGATTTAAAGATCATTTCAAGTAACAAATTACAACAGAGACACACACAGACACACAGTTCAGCCTTAATCTTATGACTAATACACTACAACACCACTACTAATATTATCACTATTCTCATTGTTATTGTTATAGTTGTTGTTATTTTTGTTCCAACTGTAAAACAAACAATAAATTTTAAATGCACCTGTTGACTGATATGTGTAAGCACTTTTTTAATGCAAACTTTTGTTAATATTTGCCACAATTTATTACATACTTTAAAAGGAAGTGCCAAATTTTCACGATACCCAGAAAACAGAGTCCCCCGTAATTTCTGTAGCTAATCTTAACCAACTTTACACACTTCTAGCAACTCGGACAACTCTCTCATGAAGAAGAATCAAGCTACACTGATAGGAGTACAACACATCTACATTTCCGTACACACTTGTGCCTGCTGTTGGGGTATGAATCAGCAGACCAATCCTTACACTCAGTACAGAACTCATCTCTTTTGATCAAACTCAAAGAAATTCATACATGAAGAAAGCGAGACTCAACCAGGGAAATATCAATATAATAATACCCCACTTGGCAAAACAGCACAAACCTTAGCGGTAACGAGGAGTAGGCTGCTGCTGACGGTGGGCCGCCGCCGCTGCCTGCTGCTGCTTCTTCCTTAGCTGCTGAGCCACCTCGGCACCGCTGCCTGACCCCATAAGTATGTATAGGGTACTGATTACTGATTCGCTGGACGCTCCGATATTTGTTGAAGGACAGAAAACTAGATACTTTGCTGATCCTCTTCTTCAAGACGACGGCGACGTCGCACACACCAAGCCCTATATCTCTCTTACTCTTTCTTCCACTGTATAATACTTAAATATACTCAGAGGAGGAGGAGGAGCAGAATGTATTTATTATGTGTATACATTTTTAAAAACACACCACGTATATGGGCCTACTGTTTTCCTTCTGCTCCAAAAGCAGAGCGACAATCCGATAATTGTACGATTGACACACCCGCGTCTCAAGTTTATCGAACACTATATAGATTCTCGAAGACGTTCTTTCTCCACTGCTTCTGCAGCTGTGTGGGCTCTCTCTAATCACTCTTTGCCCCTCTCTTCGTCGCGGATGATACAAAAACGTATCCACGTACACACACACACACACACACACACACACACACACACACACCACAGGCCTATAGGTTACGTAGACGTAATAGCTCCGGGTTAGCTTTACGCACTCTCCGGACCGACCCGACAACTCTTTCGGTGAGGTTGACCGAGGACCCGAGGTCAGCTGAGTGAGAAGGTGCTGATAATTTTGCGTGCAGATGCACCAAGCACCAGCAGCACCGACAGATAGACACACACTTTTCTTTTCTGCTCCTCTCTCTCGAGAGTCGCGGCGACTATTCGTTTGCCACACACTCTTTCTCTTTGCTGGGCATAGTGGGCATAGTGGCTATTCTTGGACACCCGTCCCGTGCGCACATATAAATACGTATGATATGCATGATTCGCTCTCGACAGCGGCGGCTCCTTTTACTCCTGCAGACCCGACCCTCGACCGACTATTTTGTTTCGCTCAGAAAGTTTGGACAGTACTTAAGTAGGTACCTATCTAGACGGACTAAGTAGGTACGGAGCTTCGGAGTCACAAATGTCACAATTTGCGATCACGAAATTCACGATCTTCTCTCATATATATCTCTCTCTCTCTCTCTCTCTTATTTAAGTAATGATCAGTGTACAGTAGGGATAGAGAGGTGTTGTTTAAAAAAAATATATACATATATAAGTAAATTCTTTCTTTTTCCTCTGATCTAACATTAACAGTACCTATAGTCCGTTGTAAGGTCTGAAAAAATCTATCCATTTCCGTGATAGTCTATAATCAATACCATTAAACATAAGATATTTCGGCATGATTCCGATTTCTGTGGCGCCTGATATTTCTGTCTTTTACTATCCAATAACCAATTATATTTATATATAGCTTACTCTCAGAAAATTCTCCGCCAGACAGCACTAGTGGAAGGGCATATAGATTTTCTGATTTTCCTGATTTTCTGATGTTATCATTCTGGTAAATTTATTAAACCATATAAGTAAAATGTGTATACTTTTGGAGGTCAATTTTTGAGAAAACATAAATTGTAAACTTGCCGCAAGCAGCACAGACAATGTCAACTTTATATTTTATGACTGTAAGATTAGTTGCGGCTAGTTTATAATCAATGACATGGCTCTACTGTAAATTGTAATAACAATTTGGATCAGCGCCATCTAGCGGTTTTCATTTTTTCGCCAAAAGTGGCCTCTAAAATTCTGAAACCGAGCATAAGGGCTTAGAGCCATTTAATCAATTATAAACCAGCCGCAACTCATTTTTTAGCTATAAAATAAAAAAATAACGATACACGTGTTTTTGGCGGCAAGTTAACAATCTATTTTTTACCAAAAATTGACCTTTTATTCATTTATACTTTTAAAGATAAATTTTCGAGTAAAACATAGATTGGTAACTTGCCGCCAAAAACACACGTATCATTATTTTTTTATTTTATACCTACCAAATGAGTTGCGGCTGGTTTATAATTGACTAGATGGCTATAAGCCCTTATGCTCAGTTTCAGAATTTTAGAGGCCACTTTTGGCGAAAAAATGAAAACCGCTAGATGGCGCTGATCCAAACAACTATTACTATATACTTACAGTAGAGACACTTTTTTAACTATAAACTAGCCGCAACTGATCTTATAGATAGACAATAAAAAGTTGACGAATTCTGTGCTGCTTGCGGCAAGTTTACAATTATTTTTATTTGAAAATTGACCTCCAAATATATAAATATTCTACTTATCTTATACGGCTCATAAAATCGACCATATTTACAAAATTACAATACATTAGACCTTTTGTCATTAACTCATGGAAGCACAGCCCTGTAAACAGTTAACTTGTATAATTTGTACACAGGAAAATTTGTGTTACAGAAATCTTGAATAACGATCAAATATATAAGTAAATTAATCTGTATAAAAGAGACAACTGAAGAAAAAAGGCTTAAAAAAGAAGCACAGTCATACGAATTAGAGTCTCCCAAAAATATAGAAGAACTTAAGTTTTCCCTAGTGAATTTCTTCAAAAGAAATATAGAGTATTTTTTAAGTTCGATAGTTCGGAATCAGCCTCGCTAGATGACGTTCGTTTCTTAAGAAATCTTTTTTAATTAAATTTAATTAAACAATTGTATGTACCTATCAGTAGGTACTACACTAGCATCGACATCGATATAGTAGGAATGGTGCTTACTCATTGTTGTCATCGGTATGACAGGGATCATTTGACATCGATATTCACTAAATTGAATCCCTGCTATGCCGACATGACAATGCACGGATCCTTCTTTACTGACTAAGCATATCCAACTGGGAAAAGGAAAATGGAGTATGCAACATTGCAGTGCCTGGACTGGATATAAGCATCGTTTCCGTGAATGCGAGTAACCTGCTTGCAACAGTCGCAATCCTACTAATCTCTGGTCGCAATAGTCGCAATAAAAATCATACGGACACTATACAGTCCAATGTCAATTAAATACAGTAGTATAAATATACTGTTACTCAGGAACTACAATAGATTTTCTTCGATTTCATTTTACATTAGATTAGTCTGATAGGTACGTGAAGACACCCACACCTAGTGCTAGTGGCATCGTTTTAATAAGAAGAGGAGGAGAGTCAGAACTCAAAATTAATCATCATAAATAATAATAATCACCATTGTCCAGTCGGTTTACTTACAAAATTCCAGGAGAAGCGTGCACACACTTGACACAGCATGAGCATGATTTGCAATACGCTTGCGTGCACATGCGCGCACACTTTCGTCTCGCTCGTCTGGCCCTAACCTACCGGCAGGACCTGGACCTCCAAAATGTTTTTCGAAGAAAATACATACCTAGCCTCTCTCGGAGCTAAAAAAGTGTTGAAAGAAAAAAAAATACACTCTGAAGTATACTTACGCAAGGAAGCCTTGTTCCAGTCGAAGAGTGCGTGCTCGTGTATATTTTTATAAGAAGGACGCATAGAGAGCGCCTGTGTCTCTTTTTGTGGGAGGGGGTTCTTGTCTTTTTTTTTCTCTTCGTTCCTCTCTCTACTTTGGTAGTTGGTACTTGGTACCTTGGTACCTACTCGCCGAGAGGTTGGTTTTAGTTTGTGTGCAACTGTGTAGTGTGCAGTGTTCACTGCGTAACGTCAGTAACTAACGTATTGGGTCAGAGATTGGGTTTTGCACACCCATAGTCCTGGAGAGAAGCATGACGACCTCCTCGACGAGCTAAGTAGAGCGTCGTCCATCAATCGAGAAAGAAAAATCGCGTATCATCGTGGTCGTCTTCGTTTTCTTCGCCAGTTCCCTACTCCTCCCGCACCGCTGCAAGAGGGGGCCCAACGATCGTCCGTGATTCTACGTCCCCGATGTTGGTCGCAGGACTAGCTCGTGAATGCGGACGACGATCATACGAGCAGCACCAAACGAAGAATCGGGGCACTTGCTGCTGCTTTTGGAAGCGGCAGCAACAAATTTTGTTGCTACTCTCATCATTTTTATCCTCAAAGGACGGCGCTGAGTCGACGTCGACGATTCTGAATAACAATAGCATCAAGTTACGACACGCACATCGGAGCTGGGTTAAACTACGTCCTCGTAGCGCCGAAGAGAGCGGCGGAGGAGGAGGAGGAAGAGGTAGCAACAACGACTTCCTCGACGTTGAGGAGGAAACTCGTTGTTCTTACCGGGGGAAGAGTGAAAGCAGTGAAACAGTGAAAGTGTTGGAGGAGAACGACGACGAAAAGTCAGTCGGCAACCCATCAAAAAAGTGGTGGAGGACAATTCGTGCTCAGCGAAGAAAGCTTCAAACCTGTTTGAAGCTTTCGAGGCCGGATTCATGGAACTATGAACCTGGACTCGTTGTCTTTTACTTTGTCGCAAATCTCATTCTTGGTTGCGAGCCTGAATAGGAAGAATTTTCGGGACAGCTGCGAGGAGATAACGGACGTAAGTACCAACCACCTATATACTTCTTACGTATGTCTGTATTGGTGCAATTTTTTTATTTTTTTTATTTATTTAATCATCGCATAAGCACACAGCATTAACGTGATCATCTGCTCTTTTGCGCAGCAGTTAGAGCCCTTTCCTTCTTTCCTTTATCAAATTTTTGCTCTCTCGTTCGCAACGCAGCAGCAACACAGCTTACACGTTTGCCTTTGTGTTTTCGGAATCGAGAGAGAGGGAGAGAGATCCAGAATATATGTATTGAGACTCTCATCTGTTTGGATACGTGTATGCGTGTACACAGTTGATGGTGTAGGTGTCTGGTTAAGAGTTAAGATGGCATGATTTTTTTTTACACCCTCTCCATCCTTTAAACCGACCCAATGGTTTGTGGACTCGGCGTGGCCCTATTCTCCTTCTTGCCCTTTCCTTTTACTTTGTCAAAAATTAAAGGAAGTACCGATCCTAATGTGTTTCCTGGTTGCACATATGCACAAGTATAAAAATGTAGATAACAAATTCCAAGAATCTTGTTTTCCCTTTTGAAAGAAACTTTGTTTACTCCACATGAATAAACATTAAGAAACTGTTAAATTTAAATTTAATACATACGATGGTTCTTCCAGTGAGTAAAGTTGTTCAGAGCTTATTTACAAATTAAATCAGTTTTTGAGCTGTTTACATTTAGATAGGGATGACTATTCTTATATTACAAAACGTTGAAAGACCATAAAATATAACTATGTTTTGTGATGAATGGGTGAATATCAAAAAAATTGAAACGATAAAAAAATTTAATTGCGTATCAATTATTCTACACGTCTTAATTTAAAAAACTAAACTTTTGGTTGTAATAATTGAATTAAAATGCTTGTAAAATTAACAAATGCCTGATATTTACGTGACGCAATAAGAAATTCATTTCCCACTAAGTCATTTCACCTGGCTAAATTATTATATCATCAACAATCTACATTGCTCAGAAAAAAAAAAAAAAATTTCAGCTGGTAAGATTGGGTGGCGTGGAAGCAGACCGTCACTTGTTGCGCTGCTTGTTTTCACAAATCGACTTCTCAACCGGAGAAGCACAAGACCAGAATTCACCGGATTACTGTCGAGTGCAGCTGTTGAAACAGGAGTGCTTCAAGCTATCAAGCAAGCCATCATTCATTTCAAACATTTGCTTTGCCATCGATTATCCCTTCAATCGTAAAAATGTGAGTATCGTGAACGAGAATTTATCTGCGTCATTGCAAAAAAAGAAAGAAAAAAAAAAACACAAGTAACACTTTACTTTTTCTGCAGAGGGTCTTCCCGCCCCCGAAATTTTTTCAAAACATCCGCCGAGTGCTCGGGCTGACGCTAGTCCAGGACGTTTTGATAGCTCTATCGCTCCAGCACTCGCAATACTCGGACGTAGCGGCGCGAGCGCTCGAGCACATCCAGAAACAGCTGCCCGAGCTCGTCAAGAATTACGTCGACGCAAACGACACCAAGAACGCTGGTGCCAACGAGGAAGGCCTGCACGACGCTACGCCCGAGGTTCTGCACCAATTGCTTACCTGCATATTCGAGGAGGGCAGTAAGATCAGCTTGAACGCCGAGACCAAGGGAAAATTTCTCAAGTACCTGAGACGCGATTTTCCTCGCGAGGTGGTGCCAATCGTTCTCGCTCCGCTGCTCTACCCGGGCAGCGAGGAGGATACTCAGCAGCCCGTGCAATTTAACATGGCTGCCAATCAATTGGTACGCTCGTCCGACAATTTTTTGATAAATTAAATTTCTTGAGTAGCAGGATCAAGTGTTACTGTATCATGTTTTTCTCGGGTTTTAGGACAATACCAATTACGCAGAACTGATAATGGAACTTGGCTACGGCTTCACTAGTAGCGTAGAAGAATGCCGGAAGAGCCTGACGAATTTCGGTGGCCGGGATCTGACAGCTCGATGCGTTGCCAGGATATTGGCCTACATGGCCCGCACCTCGAGTGGCATCGAGGAGAATGCGCTGGGACTGCACTCCTTCTGGGAGAACTCGACGAGTGGTCAGGATAGCAAGGATAAGGCACCAGATGGGGCTACCAGTTGGAACGTTGAAGTCTTTGTAAAAGCTGTTACGGAAGTTGTAAGTGGATTTGTATTATTATTTTTTAAAGAGAAATAAAAGCAATCGAATAGCACAACACCATTAACAGTTTTTCGGAAATTTTTACAATCGTATTTAAAAATATTGAACCAATGTACTAATATTATGACTTGATTTTTTTTTCCTGTACGTCTCGTTTGTTTACTTTATGCTTAACCTTGAGACGCTATTTTCATAAAATGCTTACACCTGCCATGCTCATAACAACCTTTTTAAACAACAATGTGATTTCAAAGTTTTTCAAAAATCTTAAACACTTTTTTCGTAATAATACAATTGTACACGCTTTTAAATTAAATCTGTAATTATTTTTCGTTTCCGCACAGAACTCATCGATCTTGTGGCCAGAAGTAATCGCCAAACTGGACCACCCAGAGTTTGTAATCAAAGACCGACAAGGCCTCGCTCTACTCATCGCAGGCTTGCGCCTTGGACTACAAGCTCAAAGTTACATGCCCGAGTTTCCTATTGAATTGTTCTACCGTCATTGGGAGAACGTGAAAGGCCAGTTTTCCCTCGTCCATCAAATACTCAAGTGTCCAGATGTATTTTGCTTCTCAGATCACGCTTACCATTCTGTCTCAATTGATATGCTCAAAGCAGCACCCGACATCGATAGCAAAGAAGCCCAAACCTGGCGCTCGGTCAACGTTGTTGATCTTTTTATTTATCTGGCTGATCGCGGGCTTGTTAATCATGTACAGGAAATCTTCAAGTGGCCCATGCAACACTGCCCGGATGTACTTGTGCTTGCTTTACTACAGAGTAATGCCCCTATTGCAGGATTCAGGTTGGTTTGTTTAAAATTAATACATGACCAATTTATAAAAATACTAGTTGTTACTTTGAAAATTTTCATCTTATTTTATTATTATTATTTTTTTTTTTTCTTCGTTTAGACAAGAATTGTTATCAGCCCTAATGCCAATATTTCTGGGCAACCATCCCAACAGTGCAGTAATACTGCACTATTCTTGGCACAACAACAACACCAAACTGAGAAACATAATAATGCACTCTATGGCCGAATGGTATCTCCGTGGTGATCATGATCAGACCCGTCTCTCCCGCATTCTTGACGTTGCCCAAGATCTTAAGGCTTTATCGAACCTTTTGAACGCTCAATCTTTCGCCTTTGTCATTGATCTCGCTTGTTTAGCCTCACGTCGTGAGTACTTAAAATTGGAGAAATGGCTAACCGACAAAATACGTGATCATGGTGAAGCTTTTGTTGCTGCGTGTATAAAATTTTTGCAACGGCGATGCCCTCAAGTCTTGGGTGGAGCTATCAAGGATGACGTTAGTGTTCCCAAAGCTACCCAATTGCCAACAGAAACACTGACAACGATATTACACTGTCTGCAAACTTGTATTGGGTGAGTTATCTTCTTTTAAACAAAGCATTTATTAATTTTTTTCATAAAAATATCTATTTAACTATCAAGTAAACCCGTACCCTTTTTTGTAGGAGCGTAACTCAAGAATGTGCTGACGCAATATTATCCATGGTACAAAATTGCAGTCTAATGCTAAGCAAACAGGGAGCTATTGGTAGGCTACCACCACCTGTCATGAGACACAGAGCCATCGACACTTTCAGTCCGTTGGGTGGACAGGTAAATAACAAAATTTTTTTTAAAAGTAAACAAAATACTAACGAATCCAATAATATAAAATAAGCCAATTTCTATTTCTTACAGCTTTTCCCAACCAAGCAAGTCGACTCTCTGTCAAATCTAAACTCCAGCCTAGCGTCGATAAGCCTAAACTCGAACCTTGGTCCGCCTAGCAATTCTGCCTTCAACCTTCCAGCAACGTTAGGTCCACTGGTATCCACTCCAGGCTCACCGTCACGCCTGATAGGATCGACCTCGACGCCGTTCCCAGTGATGCCATTGCCATCGCAGTTGCACTCGGGCCCGGTGGGTACTCAAGGTTCCTCGGCTGTGATTCCAGGCCACGTTAACGCTATCGGTGGCTTGAACCGACTAGCCCCGCCAACGGCTATCGAGAAGTCGCGCATGCAAGAAACCGCCAATCTATTTCCTGAAGCAACTGGAACGCTCACTAAAGAAATCGAAGACGAAGCTAACAGCTATTTCCAACGTATATACAATCATCCGCCCCATCCGACTCTGTCGATCGACGAAGTGCTCGATATGCTAAAGAAATTCCAGGATTCAACAAACAGGCGCGAGCGCGACGTTTATGGCTGCATGTTGCGTAATCTCTTCGAAGAGTATCGCTTTTTTCCCCAGTACCCTGATAAAGAGCTGCACATCACCGCTCAACTGTTCGGCGGTATAATCGAACGTGGCCTCGTCAATAGTTACATAACTTTGGGACTGGCTTTGAGATTCGTTCTAGAAGCACTACGCAAGCCGGAAGGCAATAAAATGTACTACTTTGGCATTGCTGCCCTTGATCGCTTCAAGACCCGACTCAAGGATTATATGACGTATTGCGAGCACGTCCGTAGTATACCGCACTTTAGCGAGTTCCCACCTCACCTGATGGAGTACGTCGAATACGGTCTGAACGGCCAAGAGCCTCCTTCACGGCCACAGGGTCCGGTGATACCAAAATCTCTGAACGCCATGCTTGCGCCTGTTACGACGCTTTATAAGACTGTCACGACCACGACGATCACCACGACGACGACCCAGTCCAAGCCATCGACCACGCCAACGAGCTCCATAGCTACGGCTCGACCATCGATCGCCAACGCCACGAATATCGATACTTTGCTGGTTGCCACGGATAAGGAGGAAAAGATTACATCACCTCCTGAAACTATGCAGGACAAAACAGCATTTATCTTTAACAATTTAAGCCAGCTGAATCTGCAACAAAAGTGCGACGAGATCAAGGACCTGGTTTCGGAGGATTACTGGCCCTGGATGGCACAATACTTGGTCATGAAGCGTGCCAGTATAGAATTGAACTTCCATGCTCTCTATTCAAATTTTTTGGACTGCTTGAAAGTTTCCGACGTCAACAAAATGGTCACAAGAGAAACATTCAGGTGAGTTCTTCATGATTTCTTTAGTTTGCCTTACATTACTAGTGTTTTTGTCTTTTTTTTTCATCAATTAAATTCATACTCTTTAACAGAAACATCCGAGTACTCCTGCGCAGTGATAAGGGTATAGCCAATTTCTCTGACCGGTCTCTGTTAAAGAATCTTGGTCATTGGTTGGGTATGCTCACGTTGGGTCGAAACAAGCCAATTCTTCAGCTCGACATCGATCTAAAATCACTGCTCGTTGAGGCTTACTGCAAGGGTCAACAGGAGTTACTCTACGTAGTTCCGTTCGTAGCCAAAGTTTTAGAAAGCTGTGCCAAAAGTCGCGTTTTTCGACCTCCGAATCCTTGGACAATGGCCATCATGAACGTGCTGGCTGAACTTCATCAAGAACCCGATCTCAAGCTCAATCTTAAATTTGAAATCGAAGTGCTCTGCAAAAATCTTAGTATCGATGTGGCAGATCTCAAGCCGGCAATATATCTGAAAGATCCGGAAAAATTGGCCAACATCGAGTACCAATTATCTCAACCGATCAAGAAAGCCAACGAAGTTTCCAATAATTCTACAAGTCAGCAACAAACGCAACAACCGCAACAGGGACAGGTGGAGGATCTCATTGGTCCGACTCCTAGTATACCTCAAGTGCAACAGCAGCAGCAGCAGCAACAGCAACAACAGCAACAACAACAACAACAGCAGCAACAACAACAACAGCAGCAACAACAACAACAACAACAACAGCAGCAGCAACAGCAGCAGCAGCAGCAGCAGCAACAACAGCAAGTTGCGCCAATTGCCAATACGACTCCATCATTACCCACTGGACCACCAGAACCACGTTTCAGTTACATGGACATTCAAGTAACGAACATCAACAGTATCGCTCAACACATCACCATCAATAGTACCTTGCCGTTATTCGTGGCTCAGCCTCAGCTGAAACAATTCGTACGCCAGGCGGTCGAACGGGCAATCCAAGAGTGGATTCATCCCGTCGTCGATCGCTCGATCAAGATTGCTATCACCACTACCGAGCAGACCGTTAAGAAGGACTTTGCCCTGGACCACGACGAAAACAAAATGCGATCAGCCGCGAGGCACATGGTTCGCAACCTGACGGCCGGTATGGCCATGATCACCTCCCGTGACCAGATACTTCAATCTATCAGCTCGAACCTCAAAAATGCTTTCGTCATGTCCGTTATGCCGCAACAGAAGGAAGTGGCCGAGCAGACGGCAAACATCGTTGCTGCTGAGAACATGGAACTGGCTTGCGCCTTCATCCAAAAAACTGCGATCGAAAAGGCCATACCGGAGATGGAAAAGCGATTGCACAACGAGTACGAGGTACGCAAGATCGCTCGCCAGGAAGGCCGTCGCTACATAGACGCAGTAGCGAAGTACCAAGCCGAGCGAATGCCCGAGCAGATCAGGCTCAAGGTCGGCGGTGTCACTCCACAGCAGATGGCCGTATACGAGGAATTCGCACGCAACATACCAGGCTTTTTGCCACTGTCGGAGCGCGAGGTCCAAGCCCTGTTCACGCCCAAAAACATCGTGGAGCAGCCCGCGATACAGCCATTTGCCGTGAACGCACCCGCCCCGATGAGCATTGCCACGGCTCAGCAGGTGGCTTACACTACGGCGGTCAGCAACGACGAAGTCGGCTCTATGCTCGAGAAGCTCGGTAGCGAAGTAGAAATACTGCTAACCACAGCTGCCCCGACCATCACGCCGCAACACCAGGCGGCACTCCACAGCGTTCTTGAATCACTGATCATGACACGCCGCTCGCGCGATGTCAACGTCGCCATGGGACTGCTCAAGAAGGCTGTCGAAGGCTTGTTGAACGTGGCAACTCTTACTCTGGATAGCAGTAGCATCGACTCCGAGATTGTGCTTCGATACAAGGAACTTCATCTGAGGATACTCAAGTGTCTGCAAGACCCGAGGGCTTACGGCATGCAGTGGACGAACAAAAACATCACGAGATTCGTCGTCGAGTACAGAGACGAGTACAAGTACAATTTCGACGTTGTCGACTGTCTTATCAGGTATTTATCGATACTACGAAATTAATGGTATTTTTGCTCCGTTTATCCAAAATAACATTGTGATTGATTCCCTTGCAGATCTCACCTATTGAACCTACAACAGTACGACACGGCGTTGGCTCAGGCAATGGAAGTTGGCAGCGTTATGGCTGTGGCTTTTGCGATACAATTGGTCCAAGTGTATCTAATCGACGAGAGACAAACGATTCACGTAACCGAATCCGATCTCTATGGTACCATTGAAATTCTTGCGAGAATGGCAATGCATAGAACTCCGCCGGAAGGAATATCACTCTTCAGACTGACTTCGCTGATTGAATCATTAAGAGTAAATCACGATCCTCCAGTGCTCACCGACAGACCACCCGCAGGTCCAACTGCTCACATTCATTCTGGAATCCTGCAAGTCAGGGCGAGGGACAATTACGAAGATCCGCCTGGTTTACTCGAAAAGACCGAGTTTCTCCTCCGCGAATGGGTATCCATGTACCACAATCCACAAAACTCGCGAGACCCGACCAAAGCTTTCAGCCACTTTGTCCACCAAATGAACATCCAGGGTATCTTGAAAACGGACGAGCTAATAACGCGCTTTTTCAAACTGAGCACGCAAATGTGTGTTGACCATTGTTACCGTGCTCTCGTCGATGCCAATCCAAACGTCAATACCAACATGGGAGTAACAAGAGCCAAGTGCTTCCACACGCTCGATGCCTTCGTGCGACTGGTAGCTTTGCTAGTTAAACACTCGGGAGACCAGAGCAACACGCACACGAAGATCAATTTGCTGAACAAGGTGCTGGGCATCGTCGCCGGTGTTCTGTTGCAAGACCACGAGATGCGTGGCCCCGATTTTCAGCAACTACCCTACCATCGTATCTTTATAATGCTGTTTCTTGAGCTGTGCGCACCAGAGCCCGTGCTGGAGGCACTCAACTTCCAGGTTCTCACTGCATTCTGCCATACTCTGCACATACTGAGACCGGCCAAGGCACCCGGGTTCTGCTATGCTTGGTTGGAGCTTGTCTCCCATCGCGTCTTTATTGGACGTATGCTCGTGATAACTCCGCAACAACGCTGCTGGGGTATTTACGCCCAGCTACTCATTGATCTCTTCAAGTACCTCGCCCCGTACCTTCGTAACGCCGAGCTGGGTAAGAATATATTTGTGCTATGTAGTATTTAGAAAATTAAAACGTCAAGTACACATGGAGTTAATTTTTTTTTTTTTTTTTTTTTTTTTTTTTTTTTCATTTTTACAGCAAAGCCGGTAACACTACTCTACAAAGGTACGCTTCGTGTCCTGCTGGTACTACTCCACGATTTCCCAGAGTTCCTTTGCGACTACCATTACGGTTTTTGCGACGTCATACCGCCAAACTGCATCCAAATGCGTAACCTCATCTTGAGCGCGTTCCCGCGTAACATGCGTCTACCCGATCCTTTCACGCCTAATCTCAAGGTCGACATGCTCCAGGAGATAGCTCATGCTCCTCGCGTGCTCACAAATTATGCCTCGCTCATACAGCCCGCCTCGTTCAAGAAGGAATTGGACTCGTACCTCAAAGCCCGAGCTCCGGTCACCTTCCTGAGCGATCTTCGTACAAATCTTCAGGTAAAATCATACACCTTGCATTAAAATTACTCTAATTTTGAAAAGCAGCTCACAGTGTGTTTAAAACGATGATATCACAGGTGTCACAGGAGCCAGGTATGCGTTACAACATACAGTTGATGAATGCGCTCGTTTTGTACGTGGGCACCCAAGCGATCGCCTTCATTCGCAGCAAAGGGTTGACACCTAGCATGTCGACGATCGCCCACTCAGCGCACATGGACATCTTCCAGAACTTGGCCGTTGATTTAGACACCGAGGGTCGTTATCTTTTCTTGAACGCAATAGCCAACCAACTGCGCTATCCCAACAGTCACACCCACTACTTTAGCTGCACGCTGCTCTATCTCTTCTCGGAGGCGAACACCGAAGCCATCCAGGAGCAAATAACTCGCGTTTTACTCGAACGTCTCATTGTAAATAGACCACATCCTTGGGGTTTGCTCATCACGTTCATTGAACTGATAAAAAACTCGAGTTACAAGTTTTGGGACCATGAATTTGTGCACTGCGCTCATGAAATTGAAAAATTGTTCGAATCGGTTGCACGCTCGTGCATGGTTCCAAAGCAGGTACAGCCGACTTCCGACAATGAAATTCCTGAGTGATGAAGGCGTCACCAGTTGTCAAACTATCAAGATTGGGCGTGTATAGCTTGTAGCGAGATAGACGCGAGTGTATAAAAAAATTGTTAAACTCTAGATGTACCATACATTTTATAATTTACTATCATAATGAATCTTACATTGATAATATTGTATACATATATAAATAAACATGGTAATTTTTAAGCCAAGGTAAGTAGAGTCAATATAACAAATGATTGATATGTAAAACTGGCAACGAAACTCTTAAGTCTCTTAAAAATCTTGTATTTCTGAATGGACAATTTTAAAGAATAGATATTCTTTGAAAATGCGACGATGTGAACGATGATAATTTCAGCTCTTTTTTTAAGTTTTATTTGAAAATCAAGATGCAAACTGATATTAATTGTAATAATAGTCATGTGTATAATGTAATACTTGAAAAAGATGATTGCAAAGAGCAACAACTAAAGGGTATATGTATATACATATTTATGTATACATATATAAATATACATAAACTTTTTTTGATTCTTTGAAACAAAAAAAGGTACCTACCTTTTGTAATATTGTACAAATGATGAAAGATGTTTTCAATGAGTTTACGCCTGTAACGCGATTAGAAATAAGCGTGTATGTAAAGAATATCTAAAACGAGTGAGATTTGTCAAACAAATGAAGTTTCTATTTATGTTGTTTACTGTACACAAGTAATTGCCCAATCAAGTGATAAGTAAATGGACTTGTAGCTCTTAAGATTTTTGAAACTAGATACTTAATCAATAAAGCTTTTTCTTTTCATAAAAATAAAAACCAATAAGTACATACTTTATTTCGAAGTGCATAAATACAAATATCTACAATATCTTTTGTTAAATATAAAATATTTGACGGCTGCAATACACACATCGTCTCAACGTTGTTAAACAACGCGAACTAAAAAATTTTAAAAATACATTTTTTCCTTTCAAACAATAATTAAAATTACGAGAAATAAATCAAAGTATTGCTTTTAAACTAAAAAATTAATCATTACTGTCGTCATTAAAAAATACATGTATGTATAAAATCTTGACGAAAAGCCGATTTACGCAGTTTGATGATCACGCGTTGCGTGGTAAGAATCTCTTTCCTGATCGGGAAACTTGGTTGGCAGATTTGGACTGTGCAAATGACACTTGGCATGAAACTTGATACCGGCAATGTCAACCTCGTAATCTCCAGAGAGTATATACTGATTAGTTACGGTCTGAGGCACCCCTTTCGAGTCTAGATTTTGTACAAAGCCCAAGCATACCTATAATAAAAATTATCAAATTGAATAAGTTTTTCCCAACATGACTCTTTAAAAATATTCAAATGGACCAACTTGTTTTTTGAATGTGAAACCGTAACCCGTAGTCGTGGTCATTCCACAGTACTTTCCGTTCCTATAAATAGGCTCACCGCCCCAACACCACGTATCGATGTCTGAATCATGATCATTGATCAACAATTGTACGTACTGCCGTTTCACACCTTCTTCCCTCTGTTTTAATAAAGCGTCTTTACCTATGAAGTTTACTTCTTTCTGTAAACATTTTTAAAAATAATAAAAACTTGCCAAAGACATAACGAAATATTACAAGTCGTCGATAATGTAAGAACTAACGTCGAACTTGACTCTCCAAGAGCGGCCGCACTCTAGGGGTGTAGTAAACGTGTCTAAATCCTGTCCCCAAAAAGCATAAAATTTCTCGACTCTCAAGGCTCTTGTGGCGTAATAACCAGCGTGCCGTATCTTATACTTCTCACCGGCCTCTATCAATCTCGTGTAAACGTGAAGAGCAAACTGAAAAAAATAAGTTAGTTGAACAATTTTTAAAGTTGAAAATTCACTCACGCACTCACTTCGTTAGGAATGTAAAGAACATAGCCTAATTCTCCCGTGTGCGTTAGATTCATGGTCCGAATCCCATTGGCTAATCCAACGTCTAACTCCTTACGTTGTAACACAAAAAGTAAAGAAAAAAAAAATTAACATTTCTGCTGAATTTCATTTTACACAATGATAGAACATAAATAATACTTTGAAGGTAAAAAAGGGAAAGTTCTTTGGATTCAAATCAATGTCAGTCAGTTCGGACAGTAATTGCCTAGTTGCTGGTCCCATGATGCAAATAGCCGTGTACGCCGAAGTTACGTCGGACACGGCAACGGAGCCGTCCGAGGGCAAATGCCGCTTGAGCCAATGTTTACACCGAGTTTGCTGAATCGTCGGGGCAATCATCATGTAACTGAAACGCAAAGATCCAAATGTCAGTTCGATGGGTTGGAAATATATTTTTAACGCCCTAAATCGTACTGATTTGGAGCTATCCTCGCCAAGCTGCAGTCGTTCTCGTAGCCACCGCGATGATTTTGCATCCCCGTGTGGATGATACTACCGACTGCCACGTCGACGTCGTTCGAGCACATGTATTGCAAGAAATCCACCACCTCCGTTCCATTGGACTGAAAATAAATTCGGAAAATCAGAAAAATAGTTTGGAAAAAAGCTATGAAACCCAAGCTCTTACCCATAGATCGATTTTTGTGAACGAAGAGTAATCACTGAGACCGATCGTCTCCCTGCAAGCGGCGTACTCTCTTTCAACCGCGCCGAACCAGGGAGGCTTGCCGAAAGTATTCGTGTACGCGATCTTGTACCTCTGCGAACCGTCCACCGGATCCAAATCTGTTAAAAACAATCAAAGAAATTCAAGAAAACTCATTAACAGTAAGAGAAAAGTGATCGTTACCTTGTTCGGGATCAAGCTCAAACCAGCTGGGTCTCTCGTACCCCATGACCTGTCCGAACACGGCACCCGCCTCCTTCAATTTCGGGTAGATCGGCGACATCCTCAAATTCCTGCCGTTCTTGAACTCGTGGTGCGGATATTGCAGAGCGTAATGCATGCCCGGCACTTCTTTGACGCGGTCCCGCAAGAACTTGCGGTTGTTGTGCAAGCCGAGGAAGCGCATCAGGTCCAGCTCGTAAAAATCAAGGCTCGCCAGGCCACCGGTTATCAACTCGGCTGTTATGCGCCCGACCCCTCCAGCCGCCGAGATGCCGATCTGTGGATCGAGACTGTCGCTATAATTATATAGGCATTCGGATGTGTCAGGCCCCGAGGATTTTTGAATCTTCTTACCGTTTTCATACCAGCGGCGACAAAGTAGTTTCGGATCTCGGGCGACTCACCGATTATCCACTTGCAATCGGGAGAAAAGGCTTCCGGGCCGTTGCAGAGCATTTCCAAGGTCGCGTCGTTGAGGTCTGGTATTCTGTGCAGCATTTGCTCCAGTAGTACGTGAAAATGATCCCAGTCCGGAGGCAAGTAGCGATTGCTCGGGTCTTCTGAATCGATACGCGATCGTTACAACTTTTTGTTATAAAATGGTAAAATGCGCTTATATACGGTATGTACCAGGTATGAGACCGTCCTCGAAGACAGGCTTAGCAACGGGATCGAAGCCTCCGGCTAGGATGCGGCCCGCGTTTTCTCGGAAGTAGATGTGCCCATCCAAATCTCGAATCACTGGAGTCATTGGATCCAAGCCAGGGATCAGTTTCGTGTGCAGATAGTAGTGTTCCACGGGATGCAGGGGAACCTTGGATTAAATCGAATTTTAATTTCTTTTCAAAATCTCGCGATATTCTTCTTCGTTTACCTTGACGTAAGGTTCGCTCAGTTTTCCGACGCTCCGTGCCCAGAATCCGCTACAGTTAACAAAGTATTTGCACTCTATCGTTCCGCGCGTCGTTTCGACAGCCTCTACTCTCTCGTTTGTGCTTTTCACTTTGGTTAATCTACAATTTTCGTACACTCGCACGCCTGGAAAAAAAAAAAAAAAAAAATTTCAATGTTTTCAACACAACAGGGCAAATCAGTGGCTTAAAGGTGAACCTTGTTTCACGGCTTCTCTGACCAATGTCAAACATATTTCGTATGGATCTCCCACACCGTCGCCAGGGATCCACAGACCTCCGTAAAGATCGTCAACTTTTAGCAATGGACATATTGATTTGATCTCTTCGGGTGTTACCAAATGGCACTCTATGTTGTGACATCTGGGAAAAATAAACATCAACAAATCTAATACTAAACACACCAATGGGTGATGTATAATGAACTTGCGTTATTTACACTGATTGTGCTTTCATTCTCCGGAATACAGTCATACGATCTCCAGTTTTTGCCAGAGATAAACTACCACACTGTTTCCAGCCAGTGGTTAAGGCTTTTCCTTCGAGTTCTTTGTACAGAGCTATACTATCCTGAGCTAGCCTTATTTGTGCCAGAGATGGTTTAAAGACACCCATCAGACCCGACGCATGCCACGTTGTTCCTCCACCCAGTCTGCAAATAGCAACGAATCGTTACAATTAAAAATAAATTTAAATAAAGTTATTAAACACCAACCTGCTGCTTTCGATCAGTACTGTTTTGTCTCCCCATCCTCTGATGGCTAGATGGTATGCCACAGCAGCACCCATCACGCCACCTCCGCATATTACTACTTCAGCTTCCTTTGGGGGTGATTCTTCATTCGAAGCTGGTGTTGCAGTTGTACTAGTCCTCACGATACCATTGTGATTGACGTTTAATAATTTTACGTTCTTGGTAAAGAAACGCTGACAGAACATTCCCGATTTTTGCCACATTTTAAGAGATGATAGATTTTTCAATATTTAATATTTTATAACATACTTATTGACATAATTATTGGTGGTATATCTTATATCCATGGATAAGTTTCGTCGTTGTTTCTATTCAGCAGGTACTGTCACCTGCAATAACAAAAACATACTGCTAACAACAATCAAATTTACTTGTTTTTTTTTTTTTTTTTTTTTTTTTTTTTTTTTTTTTTTTTTTCATTGATACTTAGTATTAATGAAATGTTAGGAACAAATTTGAAGTCATATTGAGAAAATTTATGAATTATGTTTAGCATGCTAAATGTAATAAGTTACTTACACTTTGTACATACATCAATTGACTCCATATTTCCTCTTAATACAAAAAGTACGATCTCCACATATATTATCATTAACTTTTGATAAAAAAAAGTTGATATTTTTTTTTACGTGACATCACTTAATACTAATTAAATTCATCTCGAAACAGTGACACAAAACAAAAATATATCAGATAATGATGATTATATTGTTGAGATAATAAATTACATATAGGTTATGGAAAATTCAGCTTCAGCTCAGCTGTTCTTCGTTCTAAAAAAAATCTGTACAAAAAAAATCTCAAGGTCTCAACAAAAAAAATCTCAACACACGCACTTAATTCAGTTTATCTTGGTTTTGGGGTGACGTAATGAATTTTCAGTAATATTTATTACAATTTTTCGAACAGAAGGTAAGGATCAAATAATTAATGCAAAAAATTAATATCAACTTAATTTACTTTATTAAAAAAACATAGGTATGGTCCAATGATTAAATCTTCTTGAATTGCGCTCTTTAGTTACAAAGGTTTATATTTTTGTATACAATACTGAGATAATTTTGGTAACTTTGTTGTTTCAATGGTCACATTGTGTTTGGTTTTTAACAAAAGTGTTAAAGTCAGTATTCATTATTAAATCAAGCAAATACTTAAATTTTAGTTTTAAAAATATGTTTATAAATTTTATAGTTTTTTTCAACTATACACATTAAATGTAAAAAAAATGGTAAACTTTTAAAATGTTGATATGATCAATACATTAGATATTTTTTAAGACAGATAAACTCTTTCAAAGAAGCGATCTTAAAATACATATATTGCACTGAATTTATCTAACTATCAGTTCTTGTAATATGCATATCAATAAATGACTTGTCAATGACAAAAAATGTTTTTTTTATTTTTTTTTATTTTTTAACTCAAGGAGTTTAAAGTTATTTATATTAAATGCAACGAAGTAATGTTGAATGGAAGGAAAGCTTTAATAGCATTGCAAGTATTTTTCAATTTTTCGGAAATTTTTAAGTCAATTCTCCAAATAAGCTATTTTATGCATTAGGATATCATCTATAACAAAGATTCGATGTAATATTCGATAACAATGCGATGGGGATCCATACAATTATATATTATTTAAGTATTTTTGGTAGTAGTGGTAATTATCAATAGTAAGGCACTAACAATTGCTCTTATTACTAACACAATATAGATTTTTATTTGTATTACAATATAAAAATATTGCCAAGGATTTTGATTTAAACTTATTAAGTACAAAACTAATGAATCATTTATTTTTGACTTTTTCATATCAAAGCTTTCATGTAAATAAATCAAACGTAACTAAACTTGAAAATAAGTCATATGCCAAATTGAAAAACAAAATTTGTTTATTATTTGTTTAGTTGCAAAATAATCAATCAAAATCCTTAAAAAAAAATACTTTAATTTTCAAGTGACTTTCACAATATTTTTATGCTTGCAACTATGCTTTAAGCATTCATTTATTACAATATATTTTGTGCACGCGTGAATTAACTAATTTACCGCGAAGCTCAGAGAAATACTCTCAATGTAAAAGAGGCTTTATAAAAAAAGCATTTGTGGCAGACAACGCATTTATCTACGGTGACGACCCAAATATGCCTTGCAGTTTGGACATGTATGATGAACGTCCATGCACTCATCTATGCAACATGGAATCAAACAGCAGCCTGCCCAGCATCTAAAATATGCAGCACGGAAGACATGAGTTTATTTATAGATTGGATTATTTTTTTATGCAAATGCATTTTATGAATACCAAATTTTCGTTTTAAACGTTTAAGGATTTATGCCCGACACATGCAAACACAAACAAATAGAGTTTCAAATTATTGAGATTAACACGTTACATGATATTATTTATGTAATAACATTAAAATGAATAACCAAAGCTTGAGAAATAAAACCAATGAATAGATGATAAGGTTTGCATGAATAGAAATGCATCACGTACCCAATGAGAGCAATGAGAAATCCTGAAATGTAAGCAATCAGTCCAGGCTCTGTTCTCGTTTGGGTAGTGATTTCACAATAACAGTGTGGACATATTGTGTGTGTTGAACCAGGCCCCAGAGGAACTATTGTCGTTACTATTGCAGGTCCATTGACATCTATTAAAAAATTGTCAATTAATACAAAAGTCACGGACACGCAAATACTTTTGAAGCACTTTTTGAATTCTGAGTAAAAAAATTGTAAAAAAAGAAAAAATATGTTGAAGTTCAAGAGAAGATCTTAATCTAACATGTTAAATAAATATCAAGACTCACATTGTTCAGCTGGGGTAAATGGACTCGCTGGTGGCACACCACCTACACACTGGGCATAACTGGGTGGTGCAAGGGGAGGTTGGTCGTAGGGTGGTGGTGATCCCTTTTTGTTCATGGTACTAATAGTTTTGACCACCTACAACAGGGAATCAGATTGTTTTTTGGATTATTCACCAAAAAGCTTATACATTATTATATTGTAGTGTACATTGCATAGCAACAGGAGAGAAGAGATAGCTCCCACTGTGGCTCAAAACATGCAGATAAAACGTAAAGGAAAAAAAAATAAAAAACATGTATGTTAAAGCTTCGACTTATTTACTTTGTAACCCCAGATTGTCTTATTGTTTACAGGGATGCAAGGAAATTTTAAAATTGTGGTAAAATAGAGTAAGCACCATATAGTACTGACGAATACTATTTAAATAATGAACCTTGAAAAAAAGCAAGAGCCAGATCTCTTCGTACTTATCTAACGTACCTATACTTATACTCAAATAAGAACAGACGTGAGACGTAACTAATTATCAAGTGCTCAATAAAAAAAAGAACCAAACCAACACTTAATTAATTTGCACACTTTTGTCACACGCAACCCATATATTATAATAAAAAAACGAGGCTAGTTTGCAGATAAACAACAACAATGTTATATGAAATTTATAATATTATCTAGGTATAGATACGACTGAATGGTTCGTGCACATGACCAGTTTCTTCAAATAAGTTTAGAAATCAGGTGCTGTATAAAAAATCGCATATAAGACATATTTATATAAGTAGGTATGCTGTTTGACATATTAGAGACAGTGTGTGTACAAAATGTATATATATATATATATGTATATGTAATGTCAAAGTACATGGTGCAGATCTGCAGATAGGTGCACGATAAACTAAATAATCGTAACAACATTTTATCAAGTATGTAGTGTAACTGAGCAATCAATCACATAATGGGATAAGACTACTGTACTTGTATTTATATACCGACAAAATCCTCTTGATTGAGCAGATATATAAGTATATATAAATCCTGCAACTCCGCTTAGCTTATGATCTGTTGTGTTTTTTTTATTGTTCTATTTCCTTGTCTACGTCTCTCTCACTTAAGTATAGCTCGCTCTGTGTCTGTGCCCCCGAAAATTCCTAAAATATCCGTGAAGTGCTGTTACTAAAGTATAGACCTTACTACTATATGTACCTACATAAGTATTTAACCCTAATAATTATACAAAAAAGTACAATAACCGTATATTATAATATCCACACTATCACAAAAAATGTTAGATTTACGTACATTCAAATATCAGGTGTTAAAGACACGCAATGTTAGACAATGTTGCGTGGATCCATTAAATAATAATAAAAGAAATTGATCCAGCGCCACAAATTACCAAACAGATGATTGTAGATAAACAAACACACGTTTACAAACAAGCTTCTTTTTCACTGAAATTTCTTTCTTTTTTTTTTTTTTTATTCTACGTAAAAAAAGTCTGACCCACAGAAGAGTTGCTTACCCGGTTTTTGCGTTCAGAGAGTATTTTTATACTAATTTGCAGATGAGTATGAAGATTGCAAGTTGTGTACCTATATACGCACAAGTTGAAGGGAAAATTTAAACGATAAACGATGGACAACGTTTTGGTTAACGACTCATGCAAAGATGCAAAGTTTGCAAACAAGTTGAAAGTTGACAACTTGACAATAGGATACGCGAGCGTGAACTGAATGAAGCTTGAGCTCAAGATCGGAGATATTTTGTACATGACATAATGACGTTATGTTAAACTATATGTATGGCACTTAATTACTTATACCTAAGTATAGTATCAGACGTTTTTGACAAGCTCGATTGCAGCGGACATAGTATATATTATATAGTGCGTATTATAGATTATAAACTTATACAAAAGTATACATAAGATTTTTTTTTGCAAAAATCAATTATTATTATTTTTAGGTAATGAATTATTTAAATATATGTCCATATAATTCTGTCGTCTTCTTTTCTGTACTTACTTTCGCAGATACGGTCTCGACTCACAATAATATATCTCAAAGTAAATCATTATTGTCTATTAGATATACAAATATTAAATCTATGCTAATGAATAGTTAGAACTCAGAATAGCAATATAGTAAATTCTGTAAAATCAGTTTTTTTAGTAAATTTTTCCTAATAACTGCATTTTATTTTATTTTTGTTCATATTTTCTTTTTCTTTTTTTTCCAGTAAAGTCAAAAGAAAATTAATGTAAAATAATCAAACAAGTAAAAATGAAATAATCGTATATTTTGTTTTTGATCAACAAGTAAGTATATTTCAAGGCTTGACACACTTTCTCTCTTACGTCTAATGCATTATTTTTTGTTGGGTGTTTCGTAGAAAACAGTTTTTTTATTCTTGTCCAAATAAAATCATTATAAATTGAATAAATAACGTTATTTAATTTAGCGATGACAGTTTTTAATAAGGCTGTAGTCAATAAAATAAAAGTAACAACTAAAGAAACTCTTTCTTACCATAGTCCAAGCTTCGCGGATACTTCCTTACCAACCGCAGATGATCGGAGTGTTACCAGCATTCGGCATAGGCGCAAAAAAGCAGTCTCAAGCGGAGGGGGATAGAGGAAAGAGGGGTGTGGCGTGAAAGAAAAAAAAGAGTACGAAACAGCGGGGGTGGGGGTGGCTCCCACTCTCACACACACATGTACAACTGTACAACACACAGATCGTATGCTCGTTCAGTCTCTTTGGCGCTTCAGCCGAGGACTTATCTATACCCAGATATCACGAATATCGCAATTCTTCGGTTCTGCCTTTCGTTATAAGTACACTTATCTCTTTTTTTTCGGTCTCTCGCGCGGGCTACTGTGCAAGTTATACACACGGGGACAACATCTCCATCCACAACAATAAACCAACTATTTTTCATTAACTTTTAAGTTTTGTACACCTCAACTTGTGTGCATCCAACATGGCTGGACGAGGTGGTTACGATGATAGGCAAGTATATCTTCTGTGATAAATCGTCGAAGCGATGTCTTCTGAATTAGCACACCCCCTCCTATCTCCTGACCCACGTCTTCTTCTCGGCGCGGGGAAAGATCACGCGCGCGCGCTCTGCTTGTGCTATTTTTTTTTTATATCTTGCACCCTTTGGAAGTGACTCGATGATCTCACGAGTGTGCACACTCAACACACCCACCAGGTTATGTGTCGAGCCGAGGTTAAGCCCTGTCGCAAGCTGGGAGCCTGTATAGACGCATGGCTTGCGTGGGTTTTCAGCTGGGAGTCTCCAATTTTTTAGAACACCAGCTTCGCTCATTTTATTTCGGGCTCTAGCGACTTACTTCGGTTAATACGATATTCGGGCGACTTCCAGACCGGAGCCACACGCGCTCACGGTCTCTGTACCACGTACATGTACACACACATGTCTAATACACGTTGTTGCCTCTCGAGAGCCGCTGTCCTGTCCCTGTCCAGCTCACGTGCATACATTATTTGCTATCAATATAAGTATGTTGCAATTGAAATAACAAGATAAAGATTGTTAACTTATTGTTTTAGTAATTATGGACGTGGAGGCGGTGGAAGCAGCAAGCCCTTGCCCATGGAGCCACCGTACAAAGCATTTGTTGGTAATCTACCCAATGGCATTGTCCAGGGTGACGTTGACAAAATTTTTGCCAACATGAATGTCAAAAATATTAGACTTGTCAAAGATCGTGATACCGATAGGTTTGTACACTTCTTCTTGAGAGTGCTTGATTCTTACATCAAATTCTAGGATTTTGATAAATATTCTTACACAAGTGTAAAACCTAAGAAAATTAAATTGATATTTTTATACAGCCCATTTAAACCAATGAATAAAAAACGGTTTACATTCATTTATGTAAGAGTTTAAGAATCTTAGCTGCCCTTCTGAATTCTTGCGCCATAACTAACTGATGAATCATTATTTTAGGTTTAAAGGTTTTTGTTATGTTGAGTTCGATGATCTCTCCGATCTGAAGCAGGCACTTACGTTGAATGGTATGGTTAGTGTGGAGGGACACATGATTAAAATTGATGTGGCCGAGGATAAAAGAAACGATAGAAGAGGAGGAGGCGGTTTCGATAACAGAAATAGAAGTGGTCCTCCAGGTGGCGGTTTCAATAGAGGACGAGAAGGTAGTGGACCCCCAAGAGGATACAATGATTTTGGTAGTTCATTTGCATATCCAAGTGAACGTTATACTAATTTTTACACTTTAAAACTAAACACTTGTATATTTTTTGCTTTATTGTCCAACTGTTGTATTAGACTTTTATTTTTCATGCAGTGCTTTTTGCATTAATTATTTTTGTTTTTTTCGTTGAACTTGGCATAATTTACTTATAATGTGCTTCAATCTTATAAATCATTAAGAAATATGACTTTCCATCAACTGGAGATAAATATTATTTGATAACACAAAAACGCCTCTGACACTCTTGTTCTGATGATACAATAGTATTAAAAAAGGTTAATTTATCTTTAGCAAAAACGTCAATTATGTTTTATTCCATCAGAACATTAGTAACGGCTTTGAAACTGAATTTTAAAAACTTGGGGTTTTTTAAAACTTAATTATTTTGAACTGTTAGTTCTTGTACAGGTGTATATGTTTTATGAAATTTCATGATTTGATGTAAACATTGTGTTATAATTTTATGACGTCAACGTTAACAATACTAACATCATCCTTGCTTAGGAAACTACAACGATCGAGGAATGGGTGGAGGGAGGCAGGGCGGCGGCTATAACGACAGTCGAAGCGGTAGCCGTGGGTACGGTGGCGGTGGTTTTAATGACAATTCCGGTAGTCGCGATTGGAACTATCGAGGTGGCAGTGGCTCCGATGATCATCAACGGGGTCCTGGCGGTTCGTCGAGGTACGGTGGCGGCAGATCTCGAGATGGTCCGGGCTCCGACAGAAGCTATAAGGACGAACCCTTCATGAATAGTACACCACCAGGTAATTGACTCATAATTTAATTTAAGAATCCGTTGTAAACTTTTATTTATTTATTAATTTTAAAGTAACGATTAACGTAATAAGACACTGATATGCTATCATTAAATTTTAGACACAACCGGCAGAAAGCCTTTGAAGTTAAAACCGAGAACTGTCGACGCTCCTGTGAACTCGTTAGCCGACACCACCGCACGAAGCGCAATCTATGGTGGAGCTAAACCCCGAGAAGAGAAAATCGAAAACGATGATAAGTAAACCGAGAAATATTTTACCGTGACGTATGATAATTTTTTTCTCCTCTTATCAACGTTATCCAAAAGATCGAGAAAATTCAATCATGTGTGACGGCAAGAGTTTCATTGGATATAAGATAATGCAAACAAAACTTTAAAAGTAAGGCTCCTTCCATTTACCTGTTTAGACATCAATGGGTGGAATCTTCCCATGGATAAAACGATACATTTTTTTCTTCACTTATCTTGATTACAGTTTATAAATTTTCAAACCTAATTAGTAAAAAAAATATATCCATGAGAAGAATCTTCCTGCAAGAGATTTTCTTTTGTTTTGTTGAGAAGACAGACACTGCTTCGAAACAGTTTTGACAGTTTGTTTTTCTTATATCATATATGAAGAAAAAAAAAAAAATTATTTGTTACTTGAAAAAGTTGAAATATGTAAAAATTTGGTTTGGATGTATTTTTTTATGTTTTGAATTGTGTCTTCAAACAAATTTGTTTGTATGTAGCCTTGTTTAGTTAATTTTTTTTTCTTTTTTTTTTTTTTTTTTTAATGTCTGAAGAGCATTGATCATTGAAAGTTTTTCTTACTTGTAAAAAATTTAATCGCTATTAATAATAATTTTTTTTAAATGTACATACCTATGCGCAATTATCAACGATGTATGAAAGTCATTGATTTTATCCACTGCAATCTTTTTGACGAATTTTGAAAGTTAAAAAATGCTTTTTCAGTTGTAACCACGATGCGGTAAATTATCGATGCTCTCGCCAAGTTATCTATAATCCAAGATATACATAATTGTGTAATTTATTATTTTTCTTTAAATCATTTCACACGGAATAAGATTTTTTTAAATACCAAGCCTCTGTCTCTCAGCAACTGCATTTTTCTGTGGCAATACTAGAGGAACAATATTTTCTATCTAAACTCATTGTTAAAGCACTTAATAATGAAAAAAAGTGTGTATAAAACTGAGACTGCTCTCAGAAGAGGAAAAAATAAACCGAAATAGTAATAACGTACTTCACACGGAACTACCCAAGCATTGACGAGTGCTTTGGTGCATGTATGATTACCGATTATTATTGTGAATAATTAGGATTATAAAATAGATGATGTGGATGATGATGATTCAAGAGAGGCGCTCGCGAATATACAGATTTTGATATACATAGCACTAGACCAGATTTCGTGATCGAATGAACAAAATTCACTTCGCGACTTCTTTCACTTATGAACCAAAACATCCGAAGATATTTATGGCATTGCCCGATGCGCAACAAGAACAATAGTTATAAGGATAAAAAAAAAGGGAAAAAATAACTTATCAAGTTATTTCGAATATGCTCAATGCAACGAGTTTTTCAAGTGACTAAATAGAACTTACAGAAAATCGTATCGTTGCTTTACTCCTCCGCAAATTTTTCATTTTCAAAGAGTACAAAAGAAAGGTAATGAAGTATCTTGTCTCCAAACACAGCAGTTAACAACTGTTTTTTTTTTTTTTTTTTTTTAGTGTTTCATACTTTCATCTCGGAGCTCCACTCTCCTTTATCACTGTATAAACTGAGATACTTCATAATCTTTGCTACGAAAATAAGTCTATACAAGAAATAAAAAAAAAGGTTTATAATGAAATAGAATAAATTATTTAGAAAACTGTTATGAAAATTACAGCAGTGATGAGCAGCCTAAAACTTATCCAAAGAAATCGACATGAACTCATTCGTGAATACGTCGGATCTTTGCTGAATCAAAAAAAAAATAATGAGAAAACAATCTGTGCGCGTTGGTACGATGATGGATCGTATACCTTCGAGAATGTCTATGGTCCTGTGGTTTTTATCGATTTAAGTGAATTGTGCTGAAATAATGGTTAGGCATGAAAAAATTAATGATAAAACATGAAAATGATTTTTAAGAAAATATATGTTAAAGCAAATAAGAGAGGAAGAGCGCTATGAGTTTTTAACTCAGAAATGAAAAATTATTAAGATAATAAAAAAAAAAAAAAAAATGGAAAACTCGAATTCACTTTAATTGTAAAGTTGTGCTTGTATATGAACTTACTTATTCCGTGAATAAAGTAGTTGTTTGCCTCGTATCCGTGTAATATGTCGCCGTATATAAAGAAAAAAAAACGATTGCGAAACCGTAAAGAAATAGTAAAAATTGACAGCTAGGACGTTCTTTTTTTTTTTTGTGTAATTCGATCTGTGAATAATACTGGTGTATATGATATCATTAATGTATTTTGTAAACTACCCTTTAATATATACCGATTTAATCACTCTTATTTGAAGTTTTTTTTTTTCTCGTCTTATATCTAACTTGAAATTTATTTTATTCTCTATTGTAAGAGGAATTCTAATACAAGTTGAATAATTTATCAACACCCTACTCTGAGAAACATGAGTACTGATGCTAATATAACTAAGTTACATTTTGACTTTTTTTTTTTTCAAGTGATGATTTTTATACTTATAAGTAAAAAGATTTGTCATTTATTAAAGATCAGAAATTTTTTAAATTTTTTAACATTTTTCTAAATAGTTATTACCGTTGAAAACATAGTGAGCGCTTGTACCTACATGCAGATATATGCAAAAAAAATTATATTTATCACACACGCACACCACCTCACTTCCCCTGATTGATTTTGAAGAACCTACACCTACTCTCGCAACTTCAAAAATTTACCACCTCAAGCGAGTGATTTGCAGTAATAATTGGCGTGTCAACGAAATAAAAAAAATCTTGATATCTCGCAGTACACCATCTGTGCGGGGTGGAGGTTCGTACTTCGTACAGAAGCCCGGTTACATCTGCATACAAAAACGCATAAGAACAAGTATGAGTGCACAGTTTCAATTTTCGAAAAAAAAAAATAGGTTGTAAACTTGCCGCAAATAGCTTAAAAAATATCAACTACTGTAAGTTGTAACAATTATTTTGATCAGCGCCATCTAGCGTTGTGGATTTTTGAACTAAAAATTGGACCTAAACTTCTGAAACCGAGCTTTAACGCGTATGGCCATTAAATCAATTAAAAACCAGCCGCAACTCATCTTGTAGCTATAAAATAAAAAAATAACGGTACATGTGTTTTTGGCGGCAAGTTAACAATCTATCTTTTACTCGAAAATTTATCTTTAAAAGTATAAATGAATAGAAGGTCGATTTTTTGGTAGAAAATAGATTGTTAACTTGCCGCCAAAAACACATATATCGTTATTTTTTTATTTTATAGCTACATAATAAGTTGCGGCTGGTTTATAACTGACTAAATGGCTCTTAGCCCTTATGCTCGGTTTCAGAATTTTAGAGGCCACTTTTGGCGAAAAAATGAAAACCGCTAGATGGCGCTGATCAAAATAATTATTACAACTCACAATAGAGACATATAATAAACCAGCCGCAACTAATTTGATGAATAGAAAATAATAAGTTAACATTTTCTGTGCTATTTGCGGCAAGTTTACAATCTATCTTTTATCCATATAAAATCGACCATATTTACAAAACTACAATAATATTTTAGACCTTTTAACATTAACTCATGGAAGCATAGCCTTTCAACTTTATAGTTCGAATAAACAGTTAACTTATATTATATGTAAATAGCAACATTTAGCTATGTTAATCAATATAAATTAGCTAGAACATGACAAATTGCTTTACTTTCTTGTATGCTTTATTCCTCCCTTTTTTGCATGTGTATTTGAATATTATCCAACTTAAACCTTATCAGTATCTTGGTATTTTATTAACAAACGGTATATTATTTAATTGCAAAATTAGGTTATCCTACAGAAGATCGTTAGCTTAAAAGAAGTCAAACAATGTCAACATTTTTTTGTTGTTTTAACACGATTGTATTTGTTATTTAGCTGTTTAGAGAATCACAGCAAGCGTATACAATAAATTTATCTGTTAATAGATTGCCGAAGTAGCATATACTAAACAAACGTGAATTATTTGCTAATATTACACGTGTATCAAAATAAAATAGTTAGTTTGACATACTAATAAAGTATCATTTCAGAGATTTCTATTTTTATATTTTCTCCATTTATTGGAAAAGTTGTTGCTAAGTATCTGTGATTGTTGGTAAAAAAGGTACTTGGTGCATATTTAATTTTTAATGTTTTTTGTACATCGATATTATACAATCGAGTATACAATAGTCCGTCAACAGCAAGAAATATTGAAAATAACTTTATTTTTATTATTCTACTTAAATGTTGTCAATGCTTAAAAAGTTAATGTTAAAAGGTCTAAAATATTATTGTAGTTTTGTAAATATGGTCGATTTTATATGGATAAAAGATAGATTGTAAACTTGCCGCAAATAGCACAGAAAATGTTAACTTATTATTTTCTATTCATCAAATTAGTTGCGGCTGGTTTATTATATGTCTCTATTGTGAGTTGTAATAATTATTTTGATCAGCGCCATCTAGCGGTTTTCATTTTTTCGCCAAAAGTGGCCTCTAAAATTCTGAAACCGAGCATAAGGGCTAAGAGCCATTTAGTCAGTTATAAACCAGCCGCAACTTATTATGTAGCTATAAAATAAAAAAATAACGATATATGTGTTTTTGGCGGCAAGTTAACAATCTATTTTCTACCAAAAAATCGACCTTCTATTCATTTATACTTTTAAAGATAAATTTTCGAGTAAAAGATAGATTGTTAACTTGCCGCCAAAAACACATGTACCGTTATTTTTTTATTTTATAGCTACAAGATGAGTTGCGGCTGGTTTATAATTGATTTAATGGCTCTACGCGCTAAAGCTCTGGTTCAAAAGTTTAGGGCCACTTTTTAGTTCAAAAATCCGCAACGCTAGATGGCGCTGATCTAAATAATTGTGTGGGTTATTACAACTAATAGTAGAGCCGTGTAATTGATTATAAACCAGCCGCAACTGATCTCATAGATAGACAATAAAAAATTAAAAGTTTCATTGCTATTTGCGGCAAGTTTACAACCCATCTTCTTTCAAAAAATTGACCTCCAAAAATATAG
The DNA here is from genome assembly GCF_000648655.2 of Copidosoma floridanum. The sequence continues at coordinate 240,145 of NW_019379493.1, forward strand.
ATATTCTACTTATATGGTTTAATAAAATCGACCATATGGCACATGGCACTACTAAATTAGCAGAGAGGAGTAGAGTATCTAGATACTGTACTCATCTCTGCTAATTATAGTATCACTGCGCGCTTTCGTGCACTCTCGTACTCGGACGTGTTTTTGTGCACTCAAACTTACTAACTTAAGTACTTGTTTTTGCGCGCGCTTCTGCGTTATGATGTACCTAGATGTCGTGACCAGGCTTCCGTAGGTTCGTGCTTCGTGGGGCGGAATTTCGTTTCTCGGCTTTCTCGCTCTCGCTCTCGCTTAAGTATATATGTATAAGTTGCTTCGTTAACTGCGTTATAAGTTATAAGTGCAGTGACGCTTTGTTACAGTTTTAGATTATTTGTCAAATCTATAGTTTTTTAGTACTTAGGACAGACTAATTAATAAATGAAATAAGTTAAAATATGTTATATTAAGTGCATGTGTGCCGTTTGTACTAATTGTTTGCACTACTTTGCTTATATTTAATATTATCTACATACATATTTAAGTCTGTGACCCCATTTTAACATAATTGAAGGTATTTTAATTAATTTAAAATTACTTTTTAATCGAATGTTGATTCAATTCCATCATCAGTTATAAAAATATTAGTTTTTGACATAGAGATTAAATTATCTCTATGGTTTTGATGAGGATGGCGGGTCATCGCGTGTGCGTGTGTGTGCGCGCGCGCATTATATACCTATATCTATATAATAAAAAATGTATAAATATCCCCCGTACAGATAGCAAAGCGCGCTAAAATACCAAAAGCCGAACAACTCTTCAAATTTTGTCAGCTGAACGTTTATAACGATTGTGAATACATTCTCAACAGCAACAATAAAGATACATGAGGAAAAACGATTGAGACGCAAAACGTAGTTTAAGTAACGAAAACCCGTAAATCGCTGGTAAAACTAATAGTTCTTTATTTCAGATTCCATGAAAAAATGGATTGTTTCGATTTTGCGATAAATTGCTTCATTTGTGAGAAGCCCCTACTCACGGAAGAATGTGTGACAGTGGTGAGAGGGATGGACACATTGCGAAAAGCATCCGAAGAAAGAAGCGATGGTTTTTCGAACGACCTACGAAACATGGAGTCCGTAACAGTTCACGTGGAGTGTAGAAAAAAATACACTTCGACGAGATACATTGACGCTATTAAAAGACGAGGAAATTCTTTGTCACCGTACAGTCCGAAAACAAAAATTCCGAGGTACAATAATAGTTTTGATTGGGCAAGTAGGTGTTTTATATGCGCTGAAGATGTCACAGATGAAATAAAAGCAACTGCAGGAACGAGCGACATTCGTACCGTTACAACTCACAATTTCAGAAGTACTATATTGAATTATGTAAGCAGCAGAAAAAACGGAGTGCAAAAAACAGTATTTTCTCGACTTAGTCCTGAACTTGATTTGGTGGCATTGAACGCCAAGTATCATAGAAAGTGCCTGGAGATGATGTACAATCTTTCAAGATCAACAGAAGAACCAGAAAACGTAATCAGGCGTCCTGAAGCATACGACGAATCTGTGACCATGAAAAAAATTTATCATTATATTGATACTAATGAAGACGGACAGTTTTCCTTCGATGAAATTAAAAGTTGTTTGGGCGATGATGACTACTTTCCTGATGATGAAACTATAAAAAGTCGCTTACAAGAGCATTACGGTAATGATCTCGTAATATCTACTAAGAAGAGGCACAGTACGTTATTTTGTTTACGAAACAAAATCCGGCAATACTCATCAGGCGATTTTAAAGAACAAACGTTAAACCATGTTACTGACGAGTCCAAGGAAGTTTTGCAAAAACCATCTGTAAGAAGACATTCGAGCTGTGTTTTGTCGTGATTAATACTATTCTGCTTGTGATGAAATACTTGAAGACATTTTGATGAAAACATTTCCAAACAATTTTTATTGCAAAAATTGTTTATAATATAAAGTAATGCCTGCCTTCTCTCTTTTTTTAAATTTTTAAATTTTTTTATGTCTACTTAATTGTATACTAACAGATAAAATATAATAGATAAAAAAATTTCACGGAATTCAGGTATGTATTACAGTGAATAGGTTGCTAAGCTATTGCTACTCTCGAGCTATGCGTTAAACGTACCCAAGAGTTTCATAAAACTTGCTAATGATGATCAAGATTTTTAAGCATTAAGTATTTTAAGATAAAACGTTTATTTTTCTTATACTTATGTGTACTTTGAGATAATGTAAGCATGGAAGATTATTGGAATAATGTAATTTTTCAAAAATCAAAGCATGTATTTAGAGATGTAAGTTAAACAAGATAAAGAAACTTCTTATAATGGGGCTCACAACATGTAAATAGTTCTTATATTCAAAGATTTTTTGGCGTCTGAAAAAATGGGTCTGTACACCTCAATACAACGGTGCTTCTCCCATGAGCCCCAGGAGTTCTGTACAACAAATATTTTGATAAAATGTTTAGTGATCATTAAACTATTGTGACCAAACTGTCATGTAAGATTTGTCGCATTTGATATTTGATAATTGTGAGTAAACTTTGATTTCCATGTGTTACACACGATTCGAATTGAAAATAAATAAATACGTTTGTTTATTAATTAAAAGATTTTGTTTGATTAAATATTGTTAAACGCTTTGTACATAAAAAATGTGGATACTGATTAAACTTAGACACAGAGTAAAATATAGGATGCAAAAAGCTCTATTGTAAATTTACAATCACTACTTTTTTTTTTTTTTTACTATTAATTCATCATAGAAAGTATTTTTTAGTTTTAAAATGTATGACTATTTTTATCAAATCATTTTTCGTTGTAAGGTGGGTACATCCAAAAATTGTGCGAAAAAAAAAAGAAAACAAAGAAAAGAGCTTCGACCACGCCTTGCACGAGAGGGAGATTTTTTTATGGTGATCCTATACATTACTTTTTTTACACACACGCGCATTGGCTTCCGCGGTCGCCTCTATTCTGCCCCCGGCTTCCCTTCTATATTTTATTTATTGACACTCGTCGCGACGCTACACGTATTGACGTATACTTATACATAAGCATGTGTAACCGTGTGTGATACATCATATCGTCATCAGTTCATTATCCAACTCTCGTTCAGTCATTTGTCGAACACTCGGCCAATTCGCATTAGTCACCTCGCCCACGCTACAAAATCTGTATTTCAACAATATGTATAATTCTATAAGTGTTTTTTGCGATGCGTCGAATTATTTATAATCGAGAAAATATATAGAATCAAGAAAATACATATACGCTGTTTCTCAGTGCGTAGAAAACCGGAGTCGTGAGTTGTTGTGCATTTTGGATCTTTAAACTCTTTAATAATATACTCTTTCATCCTTTGAAAAATACGTAAGTATACTAATCGCAACGAGAAAGTAAATAAAAATTAGAGGAAAAAGAAACAACAGGAGTTTTTAATTTGTTCAACTTATAATATTATTAGCTGTCCGGTGCTACATAGAATTTATTATCAAAGGCAACGCGATACTTAATTTCAACGGGGCTTTTGTTTATGTATGCGCACTGCACGGGCTCCGGAAGCCGGAAGTTGTATTTTGGAGCACCAAAAAGAATCGACAATCCAGAAACTGTACCATTATTACTACCCATCATCCATTACAATATATTAAAATGTCGAATGACAGCGTCAAAACGGTGAGTATACTTTATATATTATTTATGTAACTGTACAACAATTACATTTTTCGACTCACGACAAACACGTACTCGAAAATTCCTTAGATCAAAAGATTATTGATGGTTTGAAAAATTGCCAAACTCTATAAAATTCTTCAGTTTTTGTAAGTGTCAGAAAAACGTAACAATTTAAGTAAATGCAAAATAATGATTTTACTACTAGGACATACTTTATTTACTCTGTTTTTTGCAAACATGCATGAAATTGCGGATTATATTTTCCACAAAAGAGGAAAGAAAAGAGAGCAATAAATGAATGTGGTATGGATTTATTTGTATGTACTAATATACATATACAGCTCATTTCCTTTCGGAGCAACAGCAAAATCAAATAGACTCCTTCTTTTTTTTCTTGGTGGGGGGATTATTATTATTATTGACGGGTACCAGCCAACAGGGGTATTGAGACGGAGAGCGTATATATAGTCAATATTGTGATGAGCCCAACACGAGACTCGTAAGAGAGAGAGAGCCGAAGAGTTTTTATTTGGTGAGCGTCGGAGGTTAGCGTGTTTGGTTTAGTGTAGGCGGGACCCACTCGTGGAGAGTATTGTTTTTTTATCAGTCATTGTGAGAATCCGCGGTGCATCACGTGAGAACGAAGAATACATTTACAATATATCAGCTGTATCGTGCTGTAGTCGTGTGTGAAGTTCACAACTCATCACAAGGCATTTACCAAGATGAGCAAGGTAAATAAATTTGGGTTTATCGAAATTTATTTGTTGTACATGTATACGTCTCATTGCACCGATCGATAGATGCATTTTGGAGCATCTCATGGACAATAATAGCTACTCTGAAACTTGTAGTCGAAGAATAAATAACTTTTACTTTTGTGTAACTTAGGATGTATTCTATTAATTCGTGAGTCAACACTGTGTCAGCAGTGCGATTGAACTTGAATCTTTGGTGAATATATATATAATATGTAGAAGTACTCTCGACACGCGCGTGACAAATTGAAAGTATATTTTTAGGTCATGCGAATGAGGGGGAAAAAAAAGAAATCCTCTGTTGTCTATTAAATTGTGGGACTGAGTACCTCCATACTCAGAGAGCAAGTAGTGGTGTGCATATTTTCATGGTTTCGTTTTACAATCAAGATAAATCATCTCCATCGCTTCTTTTATCCAGAAACCTTTAGCAAGACGATAATGGAATTTTTTCAATAAAATGATAATCTCATATTAATAACTAATGGTTATTAATTTGTTCGCGTGCTCGCACTTTTTTTTTTGTTATTCAGATGTGTCTAATTTTTGCGTCATTGAAGCCACTTTTCATTCTGATTGGCACAGTAACTCCTTTGTTAGAGTCGCTCATACATCAACAGTTATTCTCTCGAGTTCACAATTACTAGTGCTATTTCCATATGTAAAAACAATCAATCGATAGTGCGAAAATATTTTGACCGTTTCACTGGTAAATATTATTCTGCCAAAAAGTAAATATTATATATATGTGTAGTCATAGTAACACTTTTCTCAATGCAACGCAGCATTTTTTTTATTGATACTGAAAAATGCTGAGGAATGCTGACCAAAGTAAATGTCAAACCACGCGACGATGTGTTTTTATTTCTCAAAATTTAATTCTTCTTACTAGACTACAAAAGTTTATATTTCTAACATTATTCAATCATAAATAAAGCCAGTACATGGTATTGTTATCATAACTAGTATAAATAAAAAAAATTTTTTTTTCAGTTTGCAAATCTAGAAACTCCCGGCTATGTGGGCTTTGCAAATCTTCCAAACCAAGTGCATCGAAAGTCGGTCAAAAAAGGTTTTGAGTTTACATTAATGGTCGTTGGTGAGTCAGGACTTGGAAAATCAACGTTAGTCAACAGTCTCTTTCTCACTGACTTGTATCCCGAGCGAATCATTCCAAATGCAACAGGTAAATAGCACTAAATACATTATTTTTCGTATTTTATCAATGAATGAAATTCTATACCATTCAATGACTAATTATTTTTTTGTGATTTCTTTAAATCAATAGCCATGGTAGAACTTTGTAGTAAGTACAAGTGAAATATGCCTTCATAGATGAAATCGTTTGGTATTTAGAAAAATTGAAATTTTATGTAGTACACTTTTATGTTTTTATTGTGTTTCTTCATGTCGAATTTTACTTTACACGTTATTAATTACACTCCTTGATTAATTTTTTGATTTATCGTTTAAATGTTGTTGATAAGCATTTGAAATTTATTTGATTATCTTCTAAAAGGCATGTATATACATACACTATGCTACAAATAAGTATGTATTTTTAATGGTACTTCAAGTATTATTTTTTGTACACTTTAGGACTTATATTATTTTATTTTAATGTTTTTATAAAGCACTAAAGTAGCTATCAATGTGAATAATGTACTATTATTCTTGGATTCTAATTTGCTCTATTTTTACAGAAAAAACCAATCAGGTAGTAAAGCTTGAAGCTTCTACAGTTGAGATTGAAGAAAGAGGAGTAAAGCTTCGCTTGACTGTAGTTGACACACCAGGGTATGGCGATGCTATTGACAATACAGATAGCTTCAGAGCCATCATCCAGTATATTGATGATCAGTTTGAAAGATTTTTGAGAGACGAGAGTGGTTTAAACAGAAGAAACATCGTTGATAACAGAATACACTGCTGTTTTTACTTCATTTCCCCCTTTGGTCATGGGTACGTATATTTTTCTAATCTAGGTAACTCTAATGAATGCATGAAACACCGAAAACATAATTTTCTTTTCAAAAGTCTCAAGCCATTGGATATTGAATTCATGAAGCAACTACACAACAAAGTAAATGTTGTACCTGTGATCGCTAAAGCCGACGTATTAACAAAGAAAGAGATGCTGCGCCTGAAGAAGCGTGTTTTAGAGGAAATCGAGGAAAATGGAATTAAAATTTATCCACTTCCCGATTGCGATAGTGATGAAGACGAGGATTATAAGGAACAGGTAAAGCAGCTCAAAGAAGCTGTTCCATTTGCAGTTTGCGGCTCAACTACTCTGCTTGAGGTCAAAGGAAGAAAAGTCAGAGGAAGACTTTATCCATGGGGAGTCGTCGAGGTGGAAAATCCTGACCACTGTGACTTTATCAAGCTCAGAACTATGTTGATGTAAGAGTTATTGCTAGTGACTTTTATTATATGACTTTCAAATATGTTATGAAATGTTTACTTTCCATTTCAGCACACACATGCAAGATTTGCAAGAAGTCACTCAAGAGGTGCATTATGAAAATTATAGAAGCGAACGACTTGCTAAGGGAGCACCGGTTCCTCCAAGACGTCAAACGTAAAAATAGCTCTTTAATACTAATACGTTTGTTATAAAATTTTTTACATACCAAACTGAATCTAATTGTATCATGCGTAATTTTCAGTATCGTCGAAAATGACAAGACCAGTATTTCCGAAAAAGATCGCATTTTACAAGAAAAGGAAGCCGAACTTAGAAGAATGCAGGAAATGCTGGCCGTTATGCAGGCTCAGATGCAGCAGCAGCAGCCATAAGAAATTTTTATTTATTTGGTGCCAAGAGAGCAATGATTGCAAAGAGAAAGAGAGAGTCTATTTCTTGGATAGTCTGTTTTTAAAAGTCTAAGATGAATGCGGGTGTGAAGTACGAACCAGTTGCCTTGCGTTTTTTAAAATTGAATCTCAAAGTGCATAAACGATTATGACCATTACCTCGTGACATATATATTTCACGTTTTGGTGGAACTTTTTTATTAAATGAACAAGAAAGCTGGAGAAGCAATTTTAATGCGAGATTTTACTTCAGGCAAAGACTTGCTTAGAAAAAAAAACATCGAAACCTAAGAAGTGTCTTATTACAGTCATTCTTGTAACAAATTTTTTACTTTTTGTACTTTTATAATCTTAGAGTTTCGTTACCTAGAAAAAGAATTCGACAGTATTTAGAGAACAATTTTCCAACATTTTGAGAAGTAAAACAGATCTTTTAGATATTAGACTCTAAACTTCCAAATATGATTATTTATTTAATTTTTTCTTTTGCAATTCAAAAAGTATACTACAAAGTATACTTAAATAAAGCGGCGCATTGTAAGCGTATGACACGAAAATATATATTTTTTCATAACTGTACTTTACGGACTTGGCAAACACGTTGTTTGTTCACTAGCATTATTCTTTCGTAATTTTTTTTTAAATGTTTTTTTAAAATTTTTTTAGATTTAATTCATGCTATTTGTGTATTTGCCTATTCACGGGTATGTACTTATTTAGAAAAAAACATACCACTGAATATATGGATATTTTCGATTAATTAATACTTGAAAATATTAATATATGTATATGAAGCACAGTATTTATCATAGAGTATACTTTTAAATGGTAAAGTTATGAGTAATAAAAATAGCTGCAACAATAGCTTATCTCTAATTCTTTAAAAAATTCCAAAATTAAAGTGGTGTTATATACAGACTTTTTATTAAGATTATTTCAACAAGTCAATTTTTTTTTATTATTAACATACTTTACACATCACTTTAACGAGTATTGTTATTAGTTTTAAATATAACAAAGTCGTGAGAATGACTCACGATATAAGTATTCTTTTTTATACAAATTCATTTTTTACATATCAAAGACAAGCGTCTTGAGAAGCCTGCGCGTGCGTTGGGCTCTCAGCTCAGTCCTTGTGCATGTAATAATCAATTGCTGTAGAGAAGGCTGCAAAGCCTAGGGCACCAACGATACCTGCCTTGACGCCGGCTACGAATGAGATGTGAAAAATTTTTTATACAAAAAAAAAAGAGCAAAAGTATTCTATAAAGGTATATAACAAACTGTGAAAAACTAAAAGTATGATTTATTTTGTTTTTACCTCTCAGACCAAGAAGCCCTCCTGTCAAGCCTCCTGCATACGTGCCATTCTTCCAATCAGTTTTACCACGATACTGAAATTGGCAAAAGCAATTTTCATATAATTGTAAAAAATAATTTTAATATGATTAACTTACTGATTCTATGGCACATTCAACACCTGAGAAGAAAAAACCGATAACAGCAAAGTTTTTGGCATAAGATAATGTTGTCATTCTCATTTCCCGAAAGACTTCACGAGCTGTTTGTTGCTTTTCAACAGCAGCGACGTTTGGGTTCACACTTGATGTGAACAAACCCAGTGCCGCACCAAGACCAAACCCTGCAAAGCATTTTGACGTTTTGATGACCAGATAACTTTAGAAGGAATGGAAATAATTTTTTTTTTTACATTTCAAGAAAAAATTGATGTACCTAAAACACAACTCATGATGCTTTTAAAAACACAGCTTTCCATAAATCTTTCAATACTCTTTTCTTCATTTGATTTGATGTAGCCTCCACCCAGACATCTAGGGATTATTATATTTTCTCTGTATCTTTGATGATTGGTCACAAGGTATATTGCTATTTTGTCCCACTCTTCATCGTACATAAAAACTGGAACTCTTTTGGGTTTTGGTTTAGGTGGTGGAGGAAATGCTGCTTTTGGGCCAAGTGGATTGTAAAAATCATTCATGTTCAATGAATAAGGTGCTGCAAGTGGTATCACATCAATTCTTATGAATTATGTAAATCTATTTTATATCTGAAATAAGTCAGTACAAATCGATCTTTTAATGTTTTTACAACATAATGATTCAAGATATGGGAACTTGAACAAAGTTTTTTTTAGTTCTGAAATTGTCAATTATCAGAATTGAGGGATATTAATGTAGAAACAGAGACCGTGGTGAAAAATAAGCTAGATAAAACGAGATTCAAGTTGATTAATAAATTTAATACTGTTTTTAATAATACCTCTACAGATTTTAAAAATCCATTCGAATCATCACACATTTATGATAAAACGTAATGTTCTTCGAGTGCCTTCGATTTGAACATACATAACCTCAAAACTTTCCAAAAATAAACTTAACGAGTAAGAAAAAGCACTATACTAACAAAACAAATATTAATTGATTGTATACTGACAAAATAGATTAATTTTTTGTTATTTCACCAAGTGTCAACATATTAACGATACCGGTCAACCGGCAACAATCGCGACTTGTAAAAAAAAAACAATTGTGTACCGAGCAGAAGAGCAGTGTATTCTTTCTCTCTCTTCTTGTATACTCTCTCCCAACTCCCAACTCCCCCCCCCCCAAATATACAAAAAAATAGCAGACACCCGCGCCTTTATTCTCTCGGGCGTTTGTTTAAATTGTCAATCTATAGAACGATTTACAAAAAAAAACAATATTTTATCAAAAAATCTTCATAAACAGATTTTATTATACGTATTAAAAAACAAGTTCCTCGTTTCTTTGAACTAAGCGTACACATATGGCTACTACAAAAGTCATCATCATCATCGATACTTGAATGAAGATGACCGGTATGTATAATGATCATTACCGATCTCCATTATATTCGCCCTATTTTTGCTTGGCTCAATGTATGAATAAACTTTTTAAATTATAAGCAGGTAAACGAAATTCTACCGATTATCAACAAACAATATAAATAACTCAACACATTAAATTCATACGTGGTTTTTTGCTGGATAAATCGGTTTCTTAAATTGTTACGCTTCCGTAGTAAGCAACGATTTTCTCAATTAAAATTGGAATAAGTTGAATCTCACACTGTTCATAAAATGTATAAAATATACAAATCGCGTACGTCACTTCAGGCTGCACACCAAAAATCTACAATTTTAGGTGTACCTATTTACACACACTAACATGGGAAAGTCAAGAAAAAAATCTAAACAACAACCCCGTGGATCGTCGAATACGTCTTTGGTGGTCCAAGATTTGGCAAGAGATTCAAGTAAACTTACACTCAACTAAACAACATTTATACAAAAATATATATTTAACCTACATGAAAAAAAAAAAAAAAAATCATATAGGTTCTAGAATCGAGATGAACAGGTCGTCCCGAAAAAGGTCTCGCTTTGAATCGTCGCGCATGGGAAACCAGACGAAAATCTTCGCCTCGATGTGCCCCGACGAAATACTCGACCATTACGACGACTACGACACCAGAAGTTACAAAACCACCTTGATGCTGGGCGACGTATCCGGTATATCTACGTATACACATACGAAACAATATATTCTTTTGAGTTTTCACGTTTACATATATACTTGGTAAAAAAAAAAAAAAAAAAAAAAAAACACTATTAAAATTCAATTCAGGCTTCACGGACATGACGGAAAAGCTCACAAAGTCGGACAAGGGCGGCCCGTCCAAGCTCACGGACACGCTCAACAGCTACATCGGGCCGATGGTCCAGGAGATCCTGTCGCACGGCGGCGACGTGCTCAAGTTTTCCGGCGACGCGTTCATCGTCATGTGGAAGCTCGAGGCTGGTGGGGTCATGCGGGACATCGCCACCGAGGCCATTAAAACCGCCTGCGTGATACAGAAACACTTTGGCACCTACGAGACCGAGATCGACGTCGAGCTCAAAGGTATGCAACACAAAATTACAAAATGTACAAAAGGATACATTATATTTGATGCTCTGTACATACACTTTGCTTTTTAGTGAAACTGGCGATAGCCTCGGGAAAGACGTACTTCACGTCCATCGGGAATCCCGACTTGATGTCTTACTACATAATAACAGGAAAGCCAGTTTGGGAGGTGAAATTCGCCGAAGGCTTGTGCCAGTACGCGTGTATGAACATATATAATTGTAAACTATGAAATCTATGTATTTAATCACACACGACACAACGTAAAATCAGAGGCGGTGACATCCTCGTGGCGCCGAGTTGTTGGCAGCACGTCAACCAAAGCGAGTACATTCACGAGCTGTTGCCCGATCACATCCACACGAGAATCATATCGTTGTCTGTTTTGTGGGAGAACATCAACAAGCACACTTACGAACATCATCGCAGTGGTAATATATGTATATGATTAGCAGCTTAGGTAATATTGTCCGTTTACTCACGTGTGTCAATATAATACGTCTAGCCGACACTTCGTCATCGTCCAACAGTTCTGATGGTTCCAACGAGTCGAGTGTTTTTTCGAACCTATCGGAGGACAACATCTCGTCCTCCTCGACGTCCCTTCTGCACTCCAGCCTGTACCAAAGCTATTCCAACGAGGAAGCCATAGATTACAGCCGTGAGCAATACGACCTTATTCATGAAAGATTGAATATAATCATCAATTCACGTGAGTACGTGTAAAATATCCGATTAAAAAGTCCGTCCAAAGCTGATAAGAGCTGCGAGAGCGAAACTGGGCAAAAAACTGCGCAGCTATGTCCTTCGACCTGTGATACGATCGGTCGAGATGGACGAGCCGCTGGAGTACCTAACCGAGATCCGCCAGGTCGTCATCGTCTTCGTGAACGTCATCACCGAGGAGATCAACCGAAAGACCCTCATCAAACTAGTCGACGCAACGTTTTCCTTTGTCTGCGGGTATCAATTATATTGAACGACAACGTACTCCCGTGTCCATTCAAATACCAGGTAGTATCCGTTTTTCAAAACAGTATAGTGGGCGAGATGCAGGGTTGCGTGAACAAGACGTCGCTCTTCGACAAGGACCTGATATTCCTGTGCATCTTTGGACTCCGGGGCGATAAGCACGAGCTCGAGTCCCAGATCGGGCTCAGGTGCGCGTTGAAGCTACGCCGTGGACTCGCCAAGTACCAGTACGTCCAGTCGGTGACAGTCGGCGTGACGACCGGCATGACGTACTGCGGCGTCGTTGGCCACGTGCTCAGGCGCGAGTACACGGTCATCGGCATGGCCGTCAACAAAGCCGCTAGGCTCATGTGCGCTTACAGCAACAAGGTTGCACGCGTGTCTCTTTTTTTTTGTTTTTACGTAAAGGGTTTGAGTAAACGAGCGACGTGTATTCAGGTGGTCTGCGATCGCGAGAGTTTCCTGCTGTCCCATCTCGAGGCCAAGCACTTTGTTTTGCAGGAGCCAAAGGAGCTCAAGGGAATCACGAACGTCGGTCCTATATACGAGTTTTTTGAGCAGACTGGGTATACCAACAACAACAAAAGATCATGTATACGAGTATACCACATAGCTATGGGAGAGAAAAATACTTGTCGTTTCAGTGCCGTTGACAACGATGTGCACATAAGTAAGTACCCGTTGCTGGATCGTGACGCTCAGCTCGAAACTTTTCACGAGATGATGGAAAAAGTCGTCGACAGCCACGCCCACGCGGACGAAGAGGAGATCAGGGGCGATGTTTTGATACTGAGGTGATTTAATGAAAAAAAAAATAATATAAAATAAAACCACAATTTCACGATTCCACAAAAAGTGATACACACTTTACGAATTTGATCAGAGGCGATCCGAGAATGGGAAAAACGCGATTGCTCGAGGAAATGTCCCACCTTACCCCCGCCCACGTCATGGTGAACTTTATAGCCTTGGCTCCCTACGACAACCAAGTACGTGCACCCATTGAAACAATAAAGTAGTTATATATGTATAGTACCTCCACCCTGTGTACGCCTACATAATGTTATAATGTATTGTAATATATGTGCACACCATCAACCAGTTGTCGTTCATCCTCCTGCGTCTGATATTCGACGGTTTGCTCGACATCCGAGACGCCTCGGCCCACGAAGAGCGCCAGAACCAAATATACAGCCGATTCCCCGATACCGATCGGTCCCACCTCTGCGCCTTGAATCGCGCGTTCAACGTCACCTTCCGTGAAACCGACGAGTTCCTGGCCTACGAGCCGCGCAAACGCAACGACCTGCTCAAGAAATTGCTGAAAACACTGACGCGCCGGTGTTTCGAGGCCGCGTGGCTGGTGATGGTTGACGACGCCGAACTCGCGGACGAGGAGTCGCTCGCGCTCTTGCCCACCGTCGTCAAGCACAGCGGGGCCCTGTTTGTCCTGGCCTACGGCAACAAACTGTCCAGGTCCTACGCATTGCCCGAAAAAATCGTCGACATGGCTCGGGTAAGCGAAGCGAGCCCCGTTTTTTATTGATCGAATCATACATACTACCGATATCATCACGTCCAATTTGTAGGTAGTCGACATCCAGGGTATAGACAAGTGGTACCACGCGGCGCTCGCTTGCCAGATACTCAACGTCGTGGCCATTCCCGTCGAGCTGGAAAAGTATCAAGCACACGCAAAAGATATACATATTTTGTTTCTTTTCTTTAGCGTGTAGATTTTTATTGTACGATTTGGAAAAAAGAGTGATCCAGGAGAGAAGTTGGGGCAACCCCGGTTGGATAGAGAGCTACCTGGTCAGTCTGATTCAGTTGCAGGGCGTGGCCATCGAGAGCCTGACGAGGCGCGAGCTCGAGGACGCGGGCCTCGTCGAGCCGTCCTCGAAGATGCTCAAAAGGTGGATTCTGCGTGGTTATACATAATATATTCTCTTAAAACCGATCTCTGTCTGGAAATAATGTATATACAGGCCATCGGGTCAGCCGATTTTCAAAGCGCGCTCGTTCGACGCGATCGATCGGGACATGTGGAAGATGTACAAATCGACGTACAGGGTGAGCGTGCAATGCACACGTGTTATACTTTTTCACGGTTTAAATCCAACTGATGCCACGTTGTATACTTTATTCCCCGTTGAAAAGGACTTTGACAAGAGCAGGGACGCCAGTAGGAAGAAGCGGGACAACGAGGCCAAGTACAGCGTGTGCGTGCTCACCTCGAGATTTGCGGTGGAAGACGTTGACTCCGAGACCACGATGGACAGTAAGATACAGTGATGTATACCATAGTAAGCTTTTTTTTGCTGTAACTTTGAGCGCAATGGTATGTACAGCCATCCTCATAAAACTGTACGACTCCCTGACGCCGTTGGATCAGTTCTTGCTGAAGTGCGCGGCTGTCCTGGGGGAGATTGTCGACCGAAAAATGCTCGAGCGACTCATGCAAGGAACACCCGAGCGCGACGTAGCTCTCAGTAAATAAACGATCGATGCTTGTAAACGGTATATATGTTCACGAGCTGCCCTCGTGTGCGCGCACAGGTATCGTCAAGCTTTTCGAGCTGCGAATAATCGGCTGTACCGTCGGAGACTTCACCAGGAGCCCCGGCCCGGCCATGCTGTTCAAAAAGCTCCACAATCCCAGCCTGCAGGTTCAAGTGCGCTGCGGTTGCAAGGGTGTCGTTGTACGGCGTAGGTATAGGTTGCACACACTCTGGTTTCACGCATACTTTCCCCTCCTCCTTCTCATTTGGTTGCAGCTGCCCTCGCCGATTTGCCGAATTACGCGGCTTGCGGCATGATGAGGTTCAAACTCGACATGTTCCGCGAGACGACTTACAGGTTGCCGTTACATTGGAAACAATATTTTTTTTGTGCATTATCCAAAAGCTCAATTATTCCAATTCCCAAAAAGTTTCGCTTGTAACCCCCTCCCTCCCCGGCACCAGGTTACTAACCGAGAACCAGAAAGTCGAGTTCCACAGCAAGGCCCTGCGCTACCTCCAACAGAATACCCGGCGTTGCGCGTCCTGCGGTGGCGGCCAGTTCAACAAGCTGCTCGGCAAGACAGTCCTCGTCGAAACAGCGAGGAAGCGATCGCAGATAACCGACCCCATGCTTCTCGAGCTCAAAGATTCCTCCACCGACTTGGCCAACTTCAGCGACGACGTCACCCAGTGGAACGACGACAACGCTGGTAGAACGTTTATTTCCCCCCCCCCTCCATGTATGAATAAAGAAAGGAAAAAAATTCTCTGGCAGAAAATCACAAGTACGGCGATGGACTGTCTTGGTTCCGGGCCTGTCGGCCGATCGAGAAATCGCCGACGCGGGTCTTTTCCCAGGTCGATTTCACCAACTGCCAGTGCAACTTGATCCTTTTGACCGTCTACACCCACGTGATGGAGCACTGTCGCGGTATAGGTGATTGTAAACGATCACTCACTATACGATTTTCACAACCGATTCGACGTTCAATGTGTAAAATACATATGAGTACCGTGTAGGGATCAAACCGTTGTTGCTGGTCGCGATTCTTGAATTCGTTGAGGTCTGCATCTCGACCCTCAACATACCCCAAGCTACGAAGTTACTCCACGAGGCCGACAAACTCATCGACTTGGTACGTATACATAATATACACAACGTATAGGGACATAATACACGTATACGGTCCAAAACGGCAAGTGCGGTGATGTTGGATTGTATAAGCGAGACTCGGCAATTGTGCAAATTCAAACAAGTGCATTCTATAGGTGTACGATTCATCCGAGGATGGGCTGGTGGTGTTGCCCTGCCTGAAGGGCAAAGTGCAAACATTTCGGGGCCAGTGCTTCCTGGAGAGCGGCCTCACGGCCGAGGCGATGCTGTGCTTCGAGGCGACCTTGAAGATCATGGGCTACGCCTTTCCGAAGAATCGCGTCTCCATCGGCCTGAAATCGGCGTACCTGCTGCAACAACAGTTCCTCATGCTCAACTGCCTGAGGAGGTTCAAGGTCGGGAGCCTCAGAGACGACGGGGCCAGGTACAACGACCAGTTTGCCAGTTGCCTCGCGCAGATGTTCATCGTTTACAGGGTCGGCGCTCAATTAATTTAAACAATGGGTCGATTGATGGATGTATATATGTACAATGATGTGTAATGTATGCGCGTGTGTATACACGATGTAACGGACAGATGAAGGGGATGCACGATCACGCGAAGCTGGCCGCGATCTGGGGCTTGAACGTGGCGCTCGAGTCGAGCAAGGATTTTTTCGTGCTGTGCACGTCGTACGCCCACATGATGATCACCGCGCAGGCCAACCAGTACAAGTGAGCTCAACCCGAGTAGACTGATGAATAAACGAACAAACAAAACACGTGAAATGATTGGCAGCGCGATAATACCACTGCTGGAGACGGAGGCCATAAACTTGTGCAACCAGCGCGATGACTCGATAGAGCTGCAGGAGCTGAACGCCGTGGCCAAGCTCTACATGGGGATTTTTCGCTCGAGGTGGGTGCGGGGTTTGAGACAATCGGCCGCGAGTATCGGCTACGTGGCCGAGAGGCTCGCCACGACGACGCGCTTGGTCGACCTCAAGCTCATCATTTTGCCGAGACTCGTGCAGCTCATACAGTCGCAGGGCAAGTTCGCCGAGTCCGTGGATATGCTGCTAGAACTGGGTTACTACGTCTCTAGTTGTACACACCTTTTATCGAATTTTAATCGCGTGATGAAAGTTTCTTTAATTTTATGCTTTTACACGTATTACTCGTTGCTGTATGCAACAGCGTGGCGAAATACTTTGGAGTTGACTCAACGATCTTCAAAACATTTACCGATTTTTTATGGAAAAACAAAACGATTTTTAGAGTACGTGTCGCAAAACAATATCGATCTGTCGGGCATAACGTGGTATTACTCGTTGTGTGTCGATTTGTTACTCGAAATCGGTGTCTCGGTATTACCGCTGCACAAGTGCGAGGAGTTTTACCAGGAGGAGAGCAGCAAGATCACAAACGCCAAGGACTTTGAGGCTGCCAAGAGATTTTTCGTCTGCATGTGGCTTTGGTACACACATCGACTTTTTTGGTACTAGCATACATGTGAACTTTTTTGCTTTACCGATCGCGCCTGCCAACAGGTACATAAGAATCGGCGACTGGGAATCTGCCTTTGTGTGGAAAGACAGAGAAGTGCGTTGGATCGAGAAAATTATTTAAATTATATACCGATGCTGATACAAATTATTTGCCTTTCACAGTGTGACCTCAACGTGTTTAACGATTACACGGTTACCGGGGCTATAACGACATTGAAGAAACTCGAGGGCTTGATAATCAATTATGGTGAGGAGAATCGGTTGGCTAACAATGGCTGTACACTACATTTACTGATTGTCTACGTATACACAGTTGCAAGGATGAACAACAAAAACTTGAAGGATGCCGCGGTAGTGCTGAAAAGAATTAAGGAGGAGCTCAGAATCATCAAGGACACGCGCAAGGTCGTGAAAATTGTGGAATCGAGGTAAAAGTTTTGGGATTGTTGGAAAATCGTTGAGAAGGAAAAAACGAACGACCGGTATTTCAGGTATTTTCTGTTGAAAGCTTACTACAATATGGCGAGGTGTCGCAGGAAAAAGGGTCTGGCGATTTTGCGGGGGGCTAAAAAATACGCGTTCGACCGAGGAAACCAACTGATATACCTTTGGGCCGATCATTGCGAGAAGGTATGCGCTCGGTGATGCGATTTTTCGAGCCGAAGGACATAAAAAAAGCAAAAATTCTTTCAGGCGTGGACGGGCTCCTTGAATCCTATCCAGGAGAATTGCTGGAAAGACGAGTGCATGAGAAACAAGCCAGTGGTCGACTGGCAAGAGATCGACTTGGAAAATCGTGAAATATTACATTACACTTTGCCGATACCAAGGGAATGTTAATCTTTTTGTTTTGTTTTTTTTTTTTACTCTTTTGTTTTATATTAAATTTTTTCTTAAATTCATCATCATCTTTTATAAAAGTAGTGAGCCACATGTGTCGGTAAGGTATTACAATCGTGGCCGAGTATAGATACACGTATGTGTGTATAAATGATTCTTGTGCAGTCAACAAAGAAAAATGCTGTAAGTGCGGAAAATTAAAAAAATAAAAAAATATTCGAAATACAAGTCTACAAACAGGTTCCTCGGCAGTGTTCCGTAAAAGCTCGGTCTTACGTTTTAAAAATGAGTGAAAAATAATATGCATCACCGCGAAGCACACAATTTTTGAGAGACAACGACTTAATTAACTTGAGGCGCTGTTTATAAATATACATCCCACTTGGAATGTTTGATAGCTTAATTCAATTTTCCAGAGTCAATGCCTCGGTTTTGTATAAGCGATGATTACGTCAATTTTTTTTTCCTCTCTTCGCGGAGCACAATTTTAGAGGCAGCAGTGATTCGTTTTTTTTTTTTTTCATCCAGCAACATTTGGAAGACCGTGATTTTGAATTTACAAAACCCACATGCATTTAGATTTTACGTAGCTATAAATAAAAGAGTTTGGAATAGGTGACTATTATATCTTGAGAAGCGCAACAAGTATTTATTGTTTCCAATTGGAATAACGAAAAAAGAAAGAAAGAGTTTAAACTCAGGTGTGATCCATTCCTTTAGTCACATATCAATCGGCCAACTCATGTTGAATAATACCGCACTGGATTTATGTCAAATTTATTTCCGAGTTTCAATAGCGTTTGGAGGAGCCGAGCGATTAGTGCTAGCGCCTCGCCCCCTCCATAACACATGAGAACTGAATTTCATTGTCTTACGCATTTGAGCTGGGCTTTGGATGAGCACCGAGTTGGCTTTTGGTTCTCCAGTAGCTCGTTCTCCATCCGCCCCAGCGATACGGTCAAACAAAGATGAATTTCCTTCTGTCGATCGTTGCCGCCACCCTGAACCTTCTTTTGCTTCAGAGTGCCAAAGGTAGAGTCACGTTTTTTACTTGTGCAATCGATAAGCATTTTTTTATTTTATTGGTGCATCGTCGGTAAACGTTAAATTGAAAGATCGGTTATTAAGTGTACCATCGAGGCCAAAAAATAAGTGGGTTAACGTTTATTTTACTGCTTTTTCAGTGAAATCAGCATTCTAATCTACGTAGATTTTTCGCTGGTTCCATATTTATGGAGTGTTATTCATCGTATTTTCAATCTTGAATAATCATATACGATCTCGAGGGGCTGCGCACTCCAAAGGCTTTCAGGCTTCTAGTAAAAAGTCTTTGGAAGACTAATGACTTATGGAGACTTTTTTAATGACTTTAAGCTATACGCTTTCTTGAAGTCCCGGTAAAAAGTCTTTGGAAGACTAATGACTTATGGAGACTTTTTTAATGATTTCAAGAGAGCGCAGCCCCTCGTACGATCGTCTGATTTCTCTAATTTAAATGCGAAACACTTTTTTTTTTTTTTCCAATCCAACTATGAAGTCCGCATATCTCTGTAGCCATGAATAGATTTGCGCGTAAAAAGAGAATTTTCATCAAAGAAATTTCAAAAAAGAACTTTCATCCCGAAAAACATATTTGAGCCTATATGTATGCACACAGTGGTCGCCGAGGCTGACTCGGACAGCGAAATCGGTGAGTACGACGATCAGTCCAAGTACATGGTGGCGATTTACAAAGAATTCAACGACGTGGAAGGACCGCACTATCTGTGCCACGGAGCCATCATAGACGATTTTCACGTCATCACCGCCGCCCAATGCGTCCATGGTATCAGTACCCACGAATTACTTGTGCTCACCAATCCATGGGAAACTCGTCAATTCGACTATGACAATGTCGTGGAATCCACAGTACACCCGAAGTACAATCCAAATTTGAACTCTCACTTCAACAACTTGGCCATATTACAGGTAACAATTTAATGTCTCGCAGTTGTGATTTATTGCCATACAGAGTGCAATGCACGCATCATCAGTATGCAAAAAAAACAAAAAAAAAAAAAAAAACCCAGTGAATGACAATAATTTAAAAGGAAAAAATAGTTTGGAAAAATAATGAATTATTCGAAAAAGTATTTAAATATTTAATTTCAAATATACACTTTAAAATCGTACAATAAAATGTACGTTGCACTCGTGCACTGGAATAAAAAAAAATTTTTTTTATCTAATACATTGTGTTGTGAGTAGTGATGAGTAAAATAATTATTTCACATGCACTTTGTCCAGTTGAAAACCACAAAAAAAAATTGGTGTTTAAAAAGCCATTAAACAACTTGACCCAAAAGTCTGCTTTGATTTTAGATAACACTTTTAGCCTCGATTATTGTTCCAGGTGGAGAAAGGTTTCGACAATTTTGTTAACACAAAGCTTTACCTGCCCCACTACGGCGACGTCATAGATTGGCAACTGGATACGTGCAAAATAGTCGTACCCGACGATGGCACCGTAACGAGAGACCAAAAATGCGTGACCCCCACGAAAGACAGTTTTTTAGGATGGCTCGTAAGTTAATTTTAGATTTTTCTCGTGCATTAAAATTATAATCGATTCAACTCCCCACAGAGTAGAACTGGAGGTCCTCTTGTCGACGAGTTTGATCATATCGTTGGAATCCTCATCGAGGAAAAAAAGGACGACTCGGAAAAAAGGACTGCATTGTTCACCAGAGTCGCGTCGTTCATGAAGTTCATCGACAAAGTTTTACGCGGTAAATAATTGTTTCTTAACTTTTTCATTTTATAATTCGTTCATCATGAATATTCTGGCATGTTGAGGTCATAGTAAAAATAACTGTTACATCAGTTTCATTGGTAATCCGAAGCCTCACCAACTAAAATTAAATACGTTTTGTCATAATCATCGGACATTGGA
Organism: Copidosoma floridanum; assembly: GCF_000648655.2. Next base: position 261,228 of record NW_019379493.1, read on the forward strand.
ATTTAAAGTTACTCATATCTTTCGCCCAAAGTAGTTTAACACTGTTTTAATAGATTTTTCCGCTTTCCTTATGAAAATCGTTCAATCAAAAAGTTTACAGCAAACTCATCCGAGGAGAGCTACCAAAGCTGTTTAAATTTGTGTATTTTTCGGGTCATGCCTTGGTGGCATAAATATTTTTTGTTCGAACTAATCAAGAGAACCGATGACTTTTACGACATTTGTGTGTTTAAAGGATATTGATTGAATCAATTGGAAACTGCGAATCGTTTTTTTCTTTTTTATTATAAGCGACCGATCAAAAATGGAGTTTTAGTTTTTTTTAAATTTCAAATGATACCTATACGATGTTCACCCTTAACAAGTTTCGAGTTGGTTTTGGGAACGTGTTAGCAACGCAAAATTCTTGTAGAATTGCTAAGAAACATGAAGAGAGTGTATCTCTTATATGATTAGATCTATTGGCCAAATCATCTAAATACAAATATACAGTAAAATTTGCCATTTTCACTCGAAATTAAACATATATACAGTCGTACTACCCTAGTCAAATAATTTTTTCTCTAATGTCCAATATATTTTCCACTTGTCGACTATTATCTTATCAACCTCCTTATAAGTTCATGAATGATTCAGATAAAAAATTAAACCAGGTTTTTTAATTTTCTCCATACAAACTTGGATGAACTTTAACTAATATCAAAGTTAGATAAGACCGTTTTGAGGTGATTGCGATAACGTACAAGAAGTGCTAAAACAATCGAGTACTTGTTTATTGTCGAGAAATTTACGTTTTGCATAGATGCATCTAAAAAACGAATCTGCACCGAGAATGATTTGCCAAAGTACGTCGTTTCCATCGAAAAGATACTCGACGACGGGACCCAACGTCTATGCGGTGGTGCCATAATTGACAAGTTTCACGTAATCACCGCGGCCCACTGCGTGTACGGGTACAACACTTCTCAGTTGTTTATACGCACTCACAGGATGTACAAGAATTTGTGCCACCATGAGATCACTGAAAATTTTGTTGAAAAAACTAAATGGCACCCGAGGTATAAAAACTCAAGCGCCAGGTCTCATTTGTACGACATTGCTGTATTAAAGGTAATGACAATGGAATACTTTCTTCTCACTGGAGTGCAACTTTGTCATTATTTTTTTATATTCAATCGGGGTAACGCGTGTACACGCAACATTTCAGGTAACCAAAGCTTTCGACTTGGACAGCAAACATGTCAGGATACTCAATTTACCTTCGAAAAACAAAAGAGAAGAAAATTCCACAATAGTACGTTTCACTGGTTTTCGTCGAAACTATGCTTCTTGCATTACCTTTGGAAGCATGTTAATGCCACTGAAAAAATGCAAAAAGTACAGACCTGTAACGGCAACCAATAGTCACGTGTGCACTAAACCTGAAGATAATGTTGGTTACGGGTGGATCGTAAGTTTTTATTAATACACATTCATTTTGTTATCGATATTTAAACAAAATGTCTATAAAACTTTTAACTTGATTTTTATTTTACGAAAAAGTGTATTGAATAAATATTTACAGGACAACGATGGAGGTCCTCTTGTTGATATAAATAATAATATCATTGGAATCCGCATTCGGCCCAAAAACTCACACAAATTGCCTGCATTGTACACCAAAGTTGCATTTTTTATGAGGTTTATCAAAAAGGTTTTGCGTAGAAATTATTAGCGTGACGCAGCTCACGTTTATGGAAAAATAAATTTATTATTTTACAGTACGACAAATATACTTTGTGCCATTTTTTGTGACCATTATATACATTCAAAAAATTTTATGTATAGTCAATATGTTAGTTTTTCAATAGTAATAGTTATGAAATTTAAGTTTTTCTCGTAATATTTTCTTAATAAAATATGATCGTTAAAATATTATTTGCTGTTTATAGGATTTAATGTTTTATTTTTGGTGAATGATTTTAAAACGTTTAAGAAGAGAATTGTAGGACATTACGTAATATGTGATAATCCGATGTGTACAAAATCAAACGCATTTACAAGGTATACCGTTTCTTAGTAAGCAATACATACATATCAGAGGAAAAAGAGTAACTATATTGACATGTGTGTAATGTCGAAATTGTTTATAAGCCCTATCGTCGCTATACAATAAAGTATAATCTACGATTTTTGTATTTAATCATCAAGTTATATAATTATTAAATTATGTACATTAGGAGAGCTTTGTAAATAAAAATGTGAGAAGTAAAAAATTTATCATAATTTTTTTTTTTTTTTTGCATCCACAGGCGCAAAATAGCACCTTGTGCCTGCGACAAACAAAACGTGACTCGGGAACAATTGCACAAAACAATATACAACAATCGCCTTTTTTCTCGATCTCGCGGCGAGTCGCCTATAGACGAAACGTCATATTGTTCACTGATACTGATAAAAAAAAACTCTTGAATGCAAAAACATTATCAAGATTTAATTAGGATAATAATAATTATAATTATTATAATAACTCATTATTTAGGAATATATTAACTTATGAATATACATACGATTCAAGCTCGACAAATGTAAATTATTACTCGGACCAACCTATAATCATGATGCACTGTAGTACATGATCATTTAAATTAATCGCAATAAATATGTCACATATACTTATTATAAATTTGCGCGAGGGGGGGGGGCAGATGTGTATTTCTTTTTAAATATTAACATTTTATAAAATCCCCAAAAACTGAAAAACTGAAATTTACTAAAATATGCACTAAAAATTATATATTACGTACGCAACAACTTGTTGCTCAATCATGATATTGGCCCGATCCGGCCCAATCGCATCATCTATCAAAGATAATTAATCTTTCTCACTCTTTGAAGGTATATAAAGCAGTATTATTATATATAGTTTAAAGACCATCAATAGCAAGCAAGCAGAAAAGCTTTGACGTGGGCTGTTTTCTTCTTGCCCCGACTTTCCACTGTTTATCTATTGTACACTGTCAAAACAAAGGAAATCACAAAACAAAAGTGTCAAAATGTTCGCCACTTGCTGCAGGACTCTGAAGAGCAACAACGCCAACGTAAGCTCCTACTCTTTTTTTATAAATGCTCGTCTCTTGGTTTAACCTCGAAAAGTTAATTCAACTTTTTTTTTTTTTTTATTCCCCCACGAAACTCCTCTCACGCAGTTCACCGCGATTCTGCAACGTTTCGAGTCGACCCTCGTAATCGCCGAGCACAACAACGAGGTCGTCCTCCCGATAACCCAGAACGCCCTGACCGCCGCCAAGAAGATCGGAGGAGACATCACCGTCCTCGTCGCTGGCACCAAGTGCGGCCCCGTGTCCGAACAACTGAGCAAGGCCAAGGACGTCGCCAGAGTCCTCATAGCTGAGGGCGATGCCTTCCACGGCTTCATTCCTGAGGCTTTCACGCCGCTTATCGTCGCCGCACAAAAGCAGCACAACTTCAGTCACATTTTCGCTGGTGCCAGCGCATTTGGCAAGGCGCTTTTGCCCAGGGTAAGTGCGTTCAAGTTTGTTTCTTTTACATTGTTATCAATTTGTCACAGAAAATGTACAGCAGTTTTTAAGTGACGAATCAACTAAGGCCATAGCCATTCTGACTTGATAACCAAGCAATGAGTACTCTTACGTTTAGGTTGCAGCAACTCTTGATGTATCACCAACGAGCGACATTATTGGCATAAAATCTGCCGACACTTTCATCAGGACCATATATGCTGGAAATGCGATCCAGACTATTCAGCTCCAGGACAAAATTAAAGTAGTGACTGTCAGAGGTACAGCTTTTGAGGCTGCTCCTCTAGAGGGAGGCAGTGCCAAGATCGAGCAAGCCCCAGCTGGAGACTATAAGACAAATCTAATTGAATTTGTCAAGCAAGAGCTGAGCAAGTCCGACAGACCAGAGCTGACATCTGCCAAGGTTGTTGTATCCGGAGGACGAGGTATGAAGTCTGGGGAGAACTTTGAATTGCTGTACAAACTGTCTGACAAGCTCAATGCTGCTGTTGGTGCATCTCGTGCTGCCGTTGATGCCGGCTACGTGGCCAATGACCTTCAAGTCGGTCAAACGGGAAAGATCGTTGCTCCCGTAAGCAAATACGTGATTTCGTTAGGATTTTATTTGCCTTGACCTTATTATTTATTAACAATTTTTCACTGTTACTCAGGATCTATACATCGCGGTGGGCATTTCCGGAGCCATCCAGCACTTGGCTGGCATGAAAGACTCCAAGACAATTGTTGCCATAAACAAGGATCCGGAGGCTCCGATCTTTCAAGTAGCGGACTATGGCCTAGTGCAAGACTTATTCAAGGCAGTGCCAGAGCTGACAGAGAAACTGTAAATGAAATTTGCCTTTTTTAAAAAAAAAAATATATTTACAATTTTTTACCAATACTCTATCCACAAGTGCTGTACGCACAATTGCCAGAAGCGAATCATGCGAGTCCAATTTTTTGAAATCTTTATTGTATTACCAAGCTTTACACACCTAGTATGATTTTGTACATATATATAAATTATATTTACATGTATATTATATTTTTATATTGTTATCACAATGTATGAATAAAAAGCATATTGGATTGTTAAAATTATAAACTCATCGTTTTCTCGAACAAAAATCTACTTGATCCAAGCAGGATAAAACCTTTCACGACCTTACCATCGGCCTCGCGCGTGCCCCCTCCCGCGCTTCCAAAATGGCGTTCAGCCGGTTCCCCAATCGCCGTTCCCCATTGCAACGTCACGTGACCTCCGCTCCTGGATTCGTATTTACAGTTGCGAGTTCCGTATATATTTTGCACGAGACGAATTTTATGGATGCTCGCCTAAACGGTGTACCCCCTTTTGTTATTGTTATCCCCCCCCCCCTGTAATCTTCTTCGCAATTTAAGTGTCAAACACAAAGGTTTTGTCTTTTTTTTTTTTTTTTTTTCATCGTACGGTGACGACGACAAAATGTTGATCGAAGAAAGTGTTGAACTTTAAGGACTCCGGAAGATATATCCTCCTCCCGACTGTTGGGTCCTTTTTTTCCAGGAGAGATGAGAGCTTGAAAGGATTATTAGTATTATAAATAGTTGTTTTTGTTGTGGTCGCGCGTCCCTTTGATAATACATACATGCAGCGATGGAGGACTTCAACAACGGCCTGGACGGCAACTTGGCGAGCAGGATGCGCAAAGTCTACGCCGAGCAGTTCCACACGCTCGTCAAGATGCACCTGTCCTTCGAGCTGGACCTTAACACGGAGGAGTAAGTTTTTCCTTTTACCTTTGACACATTGCTTTTTGTACGTTACAACTTGTGGTGACAGATTCGGCTGTTGTAAACGTTTTTTGTTTGAAAATATTTGTTTTAATGGCTTCTTTCGCCTCTTCTTTAGTTTTAAATATTCATGATGCATTTCAAGTTACATGATTTCTTGAATTTTTTCCCCAAGTCTGACAATAGTGAACAATTTTTTTTGTTACCGATCATCTTTGCGTATTTGTTTGCTTCCAAGTGAAATTATTCGTCGGTATTTTTTAGAAACGACACGGTAACGGAAAAAGCGAAACTAAAGAAGTGGGGTCTGTTGAATTTTTCTAAAAAATCCAAGCCTCCACTGAATACGCAAAAAAGTACAGAAGGTGCCTTGTTGACAAAGGAAGGGATAAACCAAGTGAAACAGCTAATTGAATATTTGGCCAAAGAAGATTGTGAGTACTTTGGTTCTATAATACTCATATGTTGATTGAACATTTTTAAAAATGTACACTTTGTAATCCTGTAACCTTTATTTATGCAGCTATAGTTCAAGAGGGTATTTTTAGACGAACTGGAAAGTTGACAAGGCAGCAAGACTTGAAAACTGCTCTATATCAAGGCTCACCCCTTCATTTGGATGAAGGGAAATTTAGCGTGCACGATTGTGCATCTGTTTTAAAAGGATATCTAGCAGATCTATCAGAACCACTTTTAACAGACCTTCATTACCCAGAGTATTGTCAGATAGCTGGCAAGTTGTTTCAATGTGTTGATTAATGTTAAATTTTCCATGTTATTCTAGAATTAATTGTTTTTTTTTTTTTTAGAACTTTGTACTTCCAGCAGCAGTAGTAATAATGATTCGAGGCTTTTGCGAGCACTCCAACTACTTTTACTTCTTTTACCTCCACCCAACAGAATCGTATTAAAACAGATACTCAATCTTCTAAATAAAGTAGCGGAGCACGAGAATAGCAACAAAATGAATTGTGACTCTCTTGCAACGTTGTTTACGCCACATTTAATGTGTCCCAGAAAGCTTTCTCCAGAGGCGTTGCACATGAATTCGCAAAATTTGTCAGGACTAGTTTCTTTCATGATACAGAAAGGCACAAAGCTGTATGAAATCCCACCTAAATTATCCACTGATATTCGAGCGTTTTGGGTAGAGCAGGAGAAAAAATTGTTGAGTCCTCAAAAGTCTGATGTGAGAAGTTTATCTTTGAATGCTGAAAAGTTCCTACGGCACATAGCATTCGTGAATTTATATTTTATTTTTGTGACAGTTGAACGAGTCGACAACGGATACGACCGGCACGGCCCACACGGTCTTCAGTTTCGTCGATCGCAATTTGACGGCTCAAGCGACCGCGTCGCAAGACACGCAAGCGGCACTCGCTCAGCTATACGCGCACATCCAATCGATGCCAGAGTCTTCCAAGAAACGTCGGCTTGTCAAACAGTTTAACAAAGAAAACGGCCAAGGCACGCCGCGACACGTTAAACATAATTCCTCGGGTGTAGCTGCTGGTGGTAGCGGTGCTGGACGCAGCTTTGGCGACTCGATAAAAAAACGAATATTCCAGAAAAAGCTGCACAAAAAAATCGTTGACGTTAAACTTGGTTGTAACTTTAGCAGGTCGAGTAGCGAAGAGAATATTGTGTTGAACGTAAGTATATATCAATGACACGGAAAATGCAATGTTTTTTTTTTGTTTTTAATTAATTATCAAAGCTGTAACAGCATGGAGAAAAATTTTTTCTTTGCATACGATTTCTAAAGGAATGATCATTAAAACTCGCAAGAGTCTACTAAACATTTCTGCTACATACAAAGCGCAAAAACTGCCTAACAAATGCTCGTTGCTTAAACATCTGTCTTTTCGCTCGATTCCTCACAGTCTCTCGAAAGTCCCACGCTATTACCGAAAGTCTTCAGCAAGTCGGAGGACGAGCTCAGCGACTTGGAGAGCTACGACCTCCTCAGCCAGGAGCAGCAGCAGTTGGACAGCGACAACCTGCTCAAGTTGAAACAAATGAGTAACAGCACCTCAAGCCTCAACACACCCGTTAGCTACAAATCCAAGAGCAAAGTTATTCTTAAGAGCTATCTTAGCATTAGCAAGGACTTGCTCCGCAATACGCCCTCGTTTACTGCTACCAAAGACAAAGAATCATCTCATGGCTCTCAAAAAATTAACAAAGACGAACAGTCCTCGCAAGACATGTGCAACAAGGCTGAAAATAACGACGGCGTCGAGGTAGCCGTTTCAAACGTCAACAGCGCTTATTGTAACGCTGATAAAGCTGTCGTGGTAACTGTAACGCCAGCACAGGAACGATTGTTGGATCCAATAGTATCTGACGACAGTCGGAGCAGTGAAACGGCAGCGTTGCTACTGTCTCCGGCTACGAAAAATCGATTGAGGTATTTGTTCGCGGCGCACACGTCCACACCTTCGAATTTCATCACCAGAAGCCTGAATGCCGTTAATGATTATGGATTCACGCCGATAACCGCGGATGAAGAAAGAAGCATGAGCCCCATTACCCAAAGCGCTACCAAAATGACTAAGGCTATGCAGGTATACACGCTTTTCTTTGCATGATGTGACTAATGAGTCCTATGGCTTTTTTTATTTTTAACTTTAATTAAATTAATACCATTCGAATTATAAATCGAAAAATTCTGAAAAAAAAAAAATTTTAAACTTGCTGTTGAGTAAACCCTGTGTTCACTTTTCAGGAAACAATGATGACTCCGAGATGCCGCAAGCCAGTTATGGTCTCGGCATCTACTACGAATCTCTGCAACCTTCCTACCCTGAACAACGGCTCCATCCAATATGATTCTACCAACAGTCTGCAATCGAATCTCGATTTACCGGCCCAAAAAACTTACGTGTCGCACCCCAAAGAGTCTACAGTTACAGATACCCCAAGATTTTCACATACAGTTGCTGACAAAGAAAACATTGAAAAAATCCAGGGTACCCCAGAAGAGCAGCAAACGTTCGTCACGTGTGTGGAGTACGATCCCAACTCGACTACAAAATGTACAACTACCTCGACGAATCCCAACGCGTTCAAAGAATACTATTTATCGAGAAGCTTACTGTCAGCTAGTCCGGTGGATTTGAGCTTTACTTCCAGAACAGGTGATTTTGAGCAGTCCGGATCGGATTTGAACGTAATGGCCGAGGGAGCGACCACACCTGGTTCGGATACTTCGGGTATTGCATCAGGAAGTACAAACAGTATGAACAATTCGGGTGACAAGACAGAGAAGGTTCCTTCACCGCGGAAACGATGCACGAGTCTGGATCGCAGCGATTGCAAGCGTCCGATGGAAGACGAGTCGCAAAGGAGTACATGGCTGAGGCAATCGGCTTCGATCGACAAGTCGACGCTTACGTCGATGAAAGATTCGTTATCGGAGACGTCGTTCTGACACGTATGTTTGAGCGTTTCGCTCATTTTTGCGATTCTGATTGCATACTTAGGTTCTAAGTAGAGGCGATTCATTGCTTCGATTAGGCGACGAATAATTGTGAATATTGTATTTGCTGCCTTCTTTCCTGTCTATATTTTGTACATTGACGTCGTTACTGTATGATTTGTGTACTCTAAATTTTAAATCATACCAGGGTAAATGCGTGAACAAATGACATGACATGACAAGAAAATCAAATTTAATGATAATTTTTTTACACCTTTTTTCGTTACTAATGGATACCAATTTGGAGTCATTAATGAGAGGACAATTTTGCAAGAAAAATTTGTTGAACGAAATTTTTCATTTTGAAGAAATTATGAAAAAAATTGCATGAAACGATCAAAAATTACAAATGCTCTGAAGTGAGCTTATTGAGGATATTTTTATTATTTAATATAAATGTATAACGGAGTTTTTCCAAAAAATAAAGTATTTGTTTAAAAAAAAAAAAACTGTTTT
>NW_019379493.1:270560-284827 GCF_000648655.2 Copidosoma floridanum
ACTAGTTGGAACATTGACGTATTTTTGTCAATCACACAAAATTGTTACAAAAATTGCTTGGTTATATTTTTCTATATTTATATTAAATGAAAAATACAAAAGTTATCTCATATTTACACTTTTCAAATAAAGATGTCACCGTTAAGCACATTTCTAAATGGAAATAATTTCTAGCTTTATACATTTAACTTGCACTATCTTACTGATAATGACTGTACTCAAAATCTTTGAATAAGAATATTTATGAGAAAAAACAGTTTGAAAGTAGAAATTCAAGTCTGAAGTAGGCTTACTTACAACAGTAGATAATCGGCTTAACTAAGTTGATAGAATCGTTTATACAAGTTTACGACCCATAATAATCAAGATTCAAGTTTTCATAAAAAATATGACCTGGTGTAAAATTTTGGAAGATATAAAACAATAGTTATCACATAGGCATTGGTCAGAACATGTCATCATGACCCAAGTCAGGAATATACTGTAAACCACGATCTTTCAGAGCTTTGTTCATTAGCCTATCCTTGTCTTGCTTCAGTTCTTGTTCTCTTCTTTGAGCATCAAGAATATCGTCAACTGAAACTTCAGACAGAGGCAAATTCTTTTCCTTTTCCTTATCCTAAAGTAAAAGAATCAAAATGGTTAGTGGTAAATTTATTTCTGGGGGAAAAAAATCTCTTTACAGCTGAGCCTTCACTTACTATTTCTCCCAAGAGAACTACATTTTCTCCCCTGACAATAAAGACTCCTCGAGGAATATCACCATATTCCTTACCAACGTGGATCCTCTCGATGGTTCGATGGAGAACTAGATTTGCAAACTGGTCAACACTTCTAAGATAGCCAATCAAAGTTCTTCCATCTCTCAGCAGAACCATAAGTTTTTCTATATCAAATCATGCTATTTTATTTAGTAAAATCAACAATAAAACACTTGTTATTTAGGAACGTCATGTTTTAGTATTTCATAAGCAAGTGCAGAAAAGACAATGCAAAGAATCATAAAAATTATACGTTTAAAATGAGCAATCAAAAACAATGTTAAAATTGTAATTCTCCACTCTGTTGGACTCCAGACAAGCTTTATAACCTCAAAATCACAGAGTATGTCAAATTGGAGCAACATACTTATTAAAAATTAATAGTTTTGAAAAAATACTAACGTACTGTCAAGTTCCTCAAGAAGCGAGGCAGTCCCAGGAACCGCATTCATTTTTTTTTTTTTTTTTTTTTTTTTTTTCAGTCATACAATAATAACATATTAAAGTCACGGGGACAGTATACCGGTATACGGGACTCCTCACCACACACCACCAGAGTGTGTGTATGAAGTGCCCAAAAGTTACTGATTAGCTCCGCCATTTCTGGGACTGACTGAGAAAATATATACCTAGTAGAAAAAAAAAAAAATTTTTTTATGTATATATATATATATACATATACCATTACACCACACCATGCAGACATTGCAGACAGCCGATATGACCCGATTAGAAAAAGTTTACGGCCCGCCGGAGACTACCATACGGGCCGTAGACGGTACGCCGGACATAATACTCCTGGCCCGTGTAACGCGTGTGATCAGGTACGTGTACGGACAGTACACGGCACCCGTCACTCATGGCTCCCGTGTACTGCCCGTACCCTGACCGTAAGCGGTTCGTACAGTATATATAGCTATGAAGGTGAGCAAAAATAAGCGGTTAAATTTATGCTAAAGACTAAGTATGTCTTGCAAATAAAAGACACGACCAAGGGGCCGTCCATTAATTACGCAAACACCTTGGGGGGGGGGGAGTATGTTACTTGTTTATTATAGATGACGTATGGGGGGGGGGCATTCGAATTATTTTACGTAATCATCAGACGTTCGACATAAATGATTTTGTCTTTCCCGCGATTCATATTTCTAATACAAGGTATCATCGTAAGATCAATTGACACCCGGCAAGTATTCGTTCTACACAGTAAAAAAGCTTTACGAGCGAATTGTAAAAATTTACTAAATGAAATAATCTAAAAGTACAATTTTTTTTGCAAAATTACAAAAATTTTCGTAGTTGTACAAAATTTTTGTAATTTCACTAGATTTTATGTTGGACAGAACTGCGACCCATATTAAATGTAGTAAATATACAAGTCAGATTGTAGTCCATTTTACAACTTCCATAGTAATTTTAATACTGCGTAATAGTAAGGGTGAGATTACATGGAGTCTGGCAGTCTGCAGACTGGCAGAATCGCGCTAAGTTTAAATTATGTTTAAATTATAACATCTCAGAATAATTTAGTAAAATAAAGGAAAAATTGTAATTATTGTCAGAAAAGAATAAAGGCTTAGTTACAATCAACTTCAATTACAATAAAACGTGTAAAATATTATTTTATAACTTTTTTTATAGATTTATGTTAACATCGCACAGTCGGTCAGTAGGGTCACTGATGTAACCTGGTATGTTTAACAATATGTAACTGTGACAAAACGTTTTTCGTCGCCTTTTTTTTCATAAATATCAGTTAATACAGAAATGCAAATGTATTACGATAATTATTTCTTTGCTTACGTAACAGGTTTTAAATATTAGTATTGAAACATATTTTAAACTTAGTGCGATTCTGCCAGTCTGCAGACTGCCAGACTCCATGTAATCTCACCCTAAGTTTACAATCTTTTTGTAAAATGAGCTAATGGATACGTAAATGGATTTACGAATAAGATACACTATACAGTCGATACATAATACATAATATATATTTACGGAAATATAGTACATACAAGTGGAGTATCAAGCTCACTTGTATGTACCATAATTGCATGGCAAACGATTACATTATTACGCGTGGCGAACGCGCAAGGTCACGTAGCCCCTTTTTTGGTTCCTCATCGAGACTTATTTCGTAATATTTTCATCACACATTTCTGGATCGTGTTATTGACTAGTTCTCACAATTTATTTTATTTTTTTTATCTTCTTCTATTACGATTCGAACAACTACTATACCGATTAACTCGTTTCTTTTCTGAAAACAAAACAAATGCGAGTAAAAAAGAAAAATAGTACAATTAAATAAAAGGTGTGCATGGTCACTTTGATCAACAATCATTAACCGAGCGCGTATATGTTTTTTTACTTTACCAATACTAAAATATAATTTTAAAATTTTTAACGGGAATCAATGGGGATGAAAAATCCTGCAAATAAAAGAAATAAAATATTTGTGTTGTCCCCGAAAATGCNAATAGAAAGATGGGAATTCAAAGAATATAATTCAATTTTATTAACCTCGGTTGGGTTATTTATAATTTTAACATTGAGGCCACTGGAGCCACCTTAAGAGTATAGATGTTATGCACAGACTGTGCCATTGCGGCAGGTCGATATGTTTATAGTATAGTGTAGTATAGTGTATCTATGAGTCCGTTATACAGAGAGCAACAAGTTTAAATACTGTCAAAGTCAGCAATTGACGTGACCGGCTTACGGTATGAAGTAACCAAGGGTGTTTTCTAGTAACGCTCTCCGACAATTTACCGACAACTTAATTATGTCCCGATTAGAAAAAGTCTACGGCCCGCCGGAGACTACATACGGGCCGTAGACGGTACGCCGGACATAATACTCCTGGCCCGTGTAACGCGTGTGATCAGGTACGTGTACGGACAGTACACGGTACCCGTCACTCATGGCTCCCGTGTACTGCCCGTACCCTGACCGTAAGCGGTCCGTACAGTATACATAGCTATGAAGGTGAGCAAAAATAAGCGGTTAAATTTATGCTAAACACTATGTCTTGCAAATAAGGCACGACCAATCTACAAGATACCAGAGCATAAAGTGTTATTTAAATAATAGAATTCAATTTTAATATCTTTCCGTTATCATATGTAAGTGAGTATTTGTATCAATATAACTGAATAAAAACTAACAAACGCTTTTTTATTCATTTTAAAACGTTTTTAGATATTAAGTGTCTCCATAACAATACTATAGGTAAAATTAGTCATTAAAAAAAGTGTATTTTTAGAAAATCTACAATGGATGACAGAATAAATAAACGTATGAGCATTTATTACACATGAGATGTGTTAGAAAAAGAAATAAAGAAACAGGTAATGATAATGAAAATAGTGAAACGGTTTTAACTAATAAAATTCATGTGATGAAGGATAATATTAAAAGTAATTTAGAAGATAAACAAACTATTGAAAATGAACAAAGTGACTGAAACAATGAACAAAATGAATAAATAATCATTGATTATTTATTAAAAAAATTTTAATTAATTGACAATACTTTACTATTATCACACAAAACATTATTGTGGGTAACACTCGTGGGCCGTACACGCCGCGTGGATTAATTTCAAATCGGGGAATTATATGGGAGATAGAGATGCTTTGTATCGTGCACGTGTGTTACAGTCGACATAGTAGGGATCACATTTACCCGATGTGGAACATCAGTAACACAGGTTTCTGTTACAGGCGTTCGTCGAAACGACAGAACCTGTGTTACCGACATAGTAGTCACACATTTGCATGGTTTGGGGCCGACTTATCCGTATAGCGAGTGGTCACTCTTACCAGTTTTGGGAATCCTTTTAATTCGTAGAGATCCAAAANAATCGGGGAATTATATGGGAGATAGAGATGCTTTGTATCGTGCACGTGTGTTACAGTCGACATAGTAGGGATCACATTTACCCGATGTGGAACATCAGTAACACAGGTTTCTGTTACAGGCGTTCGTCGAAACGACAGAACCTGTGTTACCGACATAGTAGTCACACATTTGCATGGTTTGGGGCCGACTTATCCGTATAGCGAGTGGTCACTCTTACCAGTTTTGGGAATCCTTTTAATTCGTAGAGATCCAAAACAATTCGTCATATTTCATTCTGGTCAAGAGTAATGTAGTAAATTTAGTAGTCCCATATAGTTTGATTTATAAACCAGCCGCAACTTCAACCAATTAAGGTATGTTATTAATTTGGTGCCCGAAAGTGTCATTTATGGCAAGATTATAATATACCTGTGGCCCGAAAATTAACCTCTTTTGAAAAAAATTCACTAGGAGCACTTACTAGGCTAATATGCGCTATAGTAGATGGTCTATTGGAGCCGCTACAATAGACTTCCATACTCCCACTCCGTTTACAATCAGCACTATTAGTGGGTGGTTATTCTAGAGAAATCTCGTAGCTCTGAGACCCTACGGAAGTTTTTTGTTTCGGGTGACGAAGAAAGGCACAACTCAGATTTCACCTTTTAAAATTACGTAGAGAAATCTGACTTAAGCTTTTTTTCGTCTAGACCGTTAAATATAGCTTAAGTTAATCGGAGGACGAAAAAAGCACAACTCAGATTTCTTTAACGTAATCTTAAGCGGCGCAATCTGAGTTGTGCTTTTATTTGTCAATTACAATAAAAAACGTCCGTAGGGTTTCTGAGCCAAGAGTTTTCTCCAGAATGACCACCCGCTAGATGACGCTGACCGTAAACTTCTGTCTTTTTCACACTTATTTATGATACAATACACACGATGGCTTCATATGATCAGCTTTTCTTCGGCAGCCCGCAGCCAGCGTTTTTTAAGGTGATATGACCATATGGTGCTGGTTTTTTGTTATTGTGCAAATGATTGTTTTAATCTCTTAAATTGTAAATAAAGAATTGCAGTTCCCTTTCACGGCTTTGTCGCTTATGTGTTGCGACTTGACACATACAAAATGTGTATTTAATGCGTGTGCTCCACATTTTACAATAAAATATGGTATTAAGTATATCGGTTACCTAAGGATTATTATATTTTCCGAGTAAAATTTTATAACACCATTGCAGTCCCGTCCCCCGAAAAATTGTATGTGCATGTATCCTCTTGACAAACCATGTATTATTTACGTACGCATACATAAAATATATATGTACACATACGTATATTCACTCGAGAAATATGTAATAATCATAGTCCTTCATGCTTACGTAATGATCTCACAGTAATATTTTGTTACCTGTACAGAAATGAAATGTGAAAAAAGCCACTTAACGTAATCAGCCAAAAAGAATCTTTCAGAAAGATAATAAATTGAAAAAGAAAATCAAGGAGAAGAAAGTATGGGACAGCTGAATCGTTTCAAAAAGCAAAGGGCGACCCAATTACAAAATATTAGGGATTTTACTTCATAGTAACCACCTATACAAATACTCTTCACATGGGTATAATCAAAGCTATCTTGCATTTTATACTTCACATGGGATTTTCAAAAGTGCATCATTAAAGTTTTTTTACACAAGTATAGTCCGATCATTGAACCTGATCGAACTGCTAAACTCAACTTCAGCGGATGCAGATTCACATTTGATGCCAACATGATGTACACTCACATTAGCATGGGGTAGTCCAGCAGGGACTTTTTGTTTTTCAGTAGTTTCAAAAAGCATTTCTACTTTCCAGAATAAAAATATGATATCTTACTAATAATGTGTATAATATTCCTATGCAAAAGGCGGTATTAATATTATTATTCATGAAGTCCAATTACGATTGACCAAGTACAAATGTATACATTATACTTGAATCAATATTTTACTAGCAGAAGCTGTTTTCTATTATCACTGCCAAAAACCTTATTAACGAGTCAATAGCTCATTTTTATTATGTCCAAGCATCGCTCCGTGCACACTTTATCGATAAAAAGTTATCTGAAGAATTTAAATTTGATTGCGGATAACAAATTTTCTACTAATATAATTTTTGACTACTAAAATTTACTCGACGTGAATTCACTTTATTAAATGTTGATATCATTTGACTACATTATTTGAACAATAATACGTGTAAACAATAAAATTATCCGGGACATGGAAATACCCTATAAATTTACTCCAATTTGTTGAACATTTTTTTGACACATAGTAGTACAATATAAAAATTTTATAAGGTTTTTTTACATTGGTAACAACAACACATGTAATCAATTCTTTTTCCTATCTAACCGTTTTTGTTGTATTTTAACATCTATTATCGACTTTAATACTCTATATATTACGTAATTACCAAACATGTACTACCGCTATCGTTCTATTGATATGTTTAAACAATAGAAAAATCGAATGACATCATTTACAGTTTAGTTTCAGTATTATTAGTAACATGAACACCACAAAATGACGCCACTGATGTTTCGAGAAATGATTTTACAAGAAAATATGGTTTAATATATACACATTACAACCAGCACCTGCAAGAATATTAATATCATTGGGTGTGCAAAATATGAATGATACATCGTTTCAAGAGACAAAAAATTGGTTAGTCTAATAAGTAAGAAGTAGTCTAATAGGACCTTAAATATAATTTTTATAGAGAGCTCAAGGGTATCCCCAAAAAAATGAAAAAAATAAAAAAATAAAAAAAATAAAAGTAAACAGTAAAGTCATTAATTACTTGTGGTAGCCTTTACTTGGTGAAGATTCATGAAAGTCTTATTGGAAAAATAAATAAAAATCTCTATCTAAATATACAAGTAACGTATACGTAACGGTGTTACATATATTTTGTTAAAATAAAATGAAGATTAAATACTCTATATGAACAGTCTCACTTATTTTACCTATCTGAGTACAATAACTATATCAACACTTCAGTCAAAATATTAAAAAAAAACAACAGAAAAATACTCTTAATACGTATTGCTTCTCTATCTCAGCTCCTCACTCAAACGGTAAACACTAAGTTTTGTACAATACAATACAATCATAACCTAATTAATAATCTCTCTGAGTGTGATGAAATTTTTACTTTAGTAGAGTTCCTAATCCTTATTAAATATGCTTAAAATACTATCTGATTGATAAAATAACTGGTTGATGTCAAAATATTGAGCAAAAAAAATGTTATTATAAAATTGATGTGAGTTGTAATTTATTAAAATTGCAACTAAAAAATTTTTTAATACAACTTCGTCAATGAAATCAAACGCTTCTTAATATCATTACATGATAATTTGTTATTTAAAAAAACATAAATGCACCTTTTTTTTGACTCTTCGTGATTTTACATTTGACGCGGCACATAGACAGCTAAGGCATTATCTAAGTTGAAAAACACTTTGGCCTTGTCCAAATCGTACTGGTCCTCGATTAGATACTTTTTGATTATTTTGGGTTTACTATTATCCCCGTCGTGAGTTTCTTTTTTTTCCTCAACTATTATGTTCCTACCTACAACCTACAAAGAAAAAAAACTTGTAGTTTAAAAGAACTTTTATTTACTTGATGTATTTTACTCACTTAACTTAAAACAAAAAAAAAAAGTCTTCATACCTTCACGATAATGTCATCCCGTGTGAATCGTGTACAGTCCAATTCTTCAAAAAAATCTTTCTAAAAAAACGCCATTGTATAAAATTTCCATCGATTGTACATAAATTGCAAGATTTGTCACACCCAAGTATATCACACCTTATCATCCTCTTCGGTCTTAGTATGAAAATCACCAACTGTGAGGGTCAGAAATCTAGGCTCATTGGAGGTATTGCGGGAAGTAATAGGCAATCCACTGTTTTCTGTTTCCACATCAGGTGGGTAGCTCTCAAGCATACGATGCGCAAACTCATCGACCGACATTTTCTTTAAATATACCTTGTGATTTTTACCTGTGTAAAACGAAACTTCAACAAAAGCTACGGAGCAACTACTATACTAACTGATGATTGTAATGTTGCTACGTGCTTTGTGCGCGTCACTAATAGCGTATGACGCGTGTTACTACGTATTCGTGAAGTCGTCAGCGCTACGTGCTAGATTTGAAAACTTAAGTCTAAAAAAATGGGTGATCTTTTAAAAGTTTGTAGAATGTAGTGACACTAAATGACTTATTTGATAATTTCTTTTAAAAGAAATAATACGAAAGCAATAGTATATTTCTTACCTAGGGCAGAAAGTACAACTTGCGCGCCCGAAGGGCGCGGTTGTTGTATGTTTCTGCCCGTGGTGAGAACGACATTTTTTGTATCGAGGGCGGAAAGTGTGCCCTAGGGCGGAAAGCACTCTGCCCGAGGGACGAAAAGTAAGATTAAATTGTACTGGGCTTTTTTCCAAAATAAGAATTAATGCAAAATTCTGGAAAAATCCAAAGGTCGAAGCAAATTATTTTTTTCTAAATAGTTTTAATCTTAACGGANTTTCTAAATAGTTTTTATCTTAACAAAGTGGCCCATGAGTGTAGACAACACGAAGTTACTAAAAAATATCAAGCCCAGATCCTAAGCTTCAAAATATGTGGTTTATTTTATTACGAAGCCCCTTTACTTTTTTGTATTCATAACTATAGCATTAACATTACATTAACATTCTGTAAATATCTGTAAATGTTACACGAATACGTAGAAAAAATGTCTTCTAGAAATAATATTAATATAAAACATCCAAAAGTTGGCGAATACATCTTGGAGTAAGGTATGTTTTGTACCGTTTTCGTAAAGGACTTCTAACGCACTAACATTTTTATAAGAATTTTTAGTTTCCCCTTTACTTTCCATCATCCCACAAGTTTTTATCATAAATTTCTTAATTATTATTACGTACTAAATGATTCATCTTTTCCAGTACAAGTACAATTTTTTGACGATATTAAATCAAGCCATTATTATAGTGATTTACACTGTACTCATTACTATTTTTAAAAAGTCAATGCAGCATAACAAAAAACTTTAGAATTAAGGAAATCAAATTATTGTAAATAAAAAAAAAATACTCTAACTTAAACTGTAACTAATGACAATCTCTATACGAGGCAAAAAAAGGTTTATTTTTAATTTATTACTCAGTTTATAAACCTTATAGTACTTATACTTTAATAAAAGGAACTTTTATAGAATTCAACAAATGAACGGCAAGAATAGAGGCTCTCGTGGCTTCCTTCTAATCTCCCCCTCGTCTTCTTGAATACGGGAAGGCGCACTTTTGATTTATCCTTGATTGCACACTTGATTTCAATACTAAAGAAGGTTCCCCAATACGAGTATGGAGAGGTGCAACTCTCTTTTCTCTTTTTATTAAAATTTTTCTTGATATTTTTGGTTTCAAATTTTGGTACATTTTTAAACAGTAATAAAAGAATACCAGAGAGGCATCCAATAAACAAAAGTACGAAAAGCGGAGTAACCTCTCGGATACCAAAAGATGTCAACGAAATTTCTATTTAATCAGTTTCCTTGTAATATCTGTTTTTTAACTTAGCTATGGCCCCATTCTCCTTTTTTTTTTCTCGTCATCGATAATTTTCATTCAAAAATACTTACAAATAATTGAAATATCAAAAAAGAGGATGGCCTTACTTGAAACCAATACCGACTGGTATCCATTTAGTTTTCGGAAAACCTACTATTTCGCATGATAATGATAAAATTTCAGGATGTTGTAATCTACTGATTCCATAGTAAGCCACTCTTTCATTGCATACCTACATTATAAATACCTTTTTACAGTATAGTGCTGAAGAATTACACATTTTGATCTAATTATTTGGAAAAGGAAAAATACTTATCACAGTAGAAAAAAATAATCAGTATAAAATAAGAACTGATTTTATAAGTACCTATAATATTTTTATTATAAATTTTGTAAGCGATTCTCGCCGATTCGTGCGTGTGTTATATTTTTCTTGAATAACAAAATATCTTGGCTTTTTTTTAATTATTACGTAGATTTGCTTTGCCATGGTTTACATAAAATTTTTCAATTTATTCACGTAAAGAGAAATCTTGAAATGTAGATAGTCTAGTGATCAACGTTTTTAGCAATGGAATTTTTACGTTATTTAGAATTTCTTTTTTTTCTTATTTTAAATANTATAGACACCCACATTTTTATGAATCTTTTATTACATGTCATTGATTTTTACCCATACCTTTCTAAATGAGATAGAGTAGAAACATTAACATTGGGTTGAGGAAAAAATTGGATTTTCCCTTTTTGTCGCGCGTAAATACCGCGTACATTCTGCGTGACATTCCAATTTTGGTCTACCCTCCACTACGCAGCTGTGCCTATAATATATTCACATTAAATTTTTTATGGCCTGAAAGTGTTTTTGTTTTACGTTCGTTTACTGTTATTATTTTTTTTCCTGACATGGGCTCTGTGAATCAAAGGGTGTCCCTCTTGCGTTTTAGGGAATCTATCAAATGTGTCCGCTTTTTCGTTTCTGTAGAAAATCGTGAGCCTCTGTTAGCGCGTGAGTATTTTCGTATTCGACGTAGATAAGATGATGTTTCCATCAGCAAGTGACACGTGGTGATTATTTGACGAAAGACAAGAAAATACTAACATGTATGGGGATAATATTTTTTAGACACAAACAATACTTCTGATATTTGGTGAAACTAGATACATACAAACATTGATCTAACATCCATATACATAATTCTTTAAATAAATGGCCCATTTTGAGAATCTTTTCTGAAGTTAACGTGTCTCATTGATTCACAAACATACACATAACTGTAGAATATTTTTTTCCATCGTGTTGTAACCAAGTTAACGTGACTATACATGTACTTTCGTACGAATAAAAACAGTACAAATGCATAATTACCGTTTTTTCAGTTTCAATACTTAAAATTTTATTTTATACTTTTCTCCACTTACATTTGCAACATAACTGTATGTAGATTCATGTGATGAAAACAGATTTTATTGCACAAAAAAAATATGTAAGTAAAACATAGTAGAAAAGAGTGTCGTCGCCACGACTACTGTCTTACTCCACCCGTTCGTCATCGCAGTGGCCCGTAACGTCAACCAATTGCAAGCGACTCCACATGCGATACACTGATACCCATAGAAAGGATATTTTTTTTATTTTTCTATTCAGAGTCGCACTTATTAAGTGTCAAGTCAATTTAGAACTGAAAATAATATCTGGGACGTAAAAGTGTTCGTTTTTCAAGAATATTAACAAACAAGAGATGTGAAAACTAAACTATTCGTAGTAGGAAGTCGTTTAAAAAATTTCATATTTCTTTACAAAATTTTGTTTGCAAAATCAAAAGCATGGAAACAACATTTTAATTTAAAAAAAAATGTATTTCTGCAGACAGCTTATATAAATGCACCTTTTTTTCGACTCTTCGTAATTTTACATTTTACGAGGCACAAAGACAGCTAAAGTATCCTTTGAGTTAAAAAACACTTTGGCCTTGTCCAAATCATACTGGTCCTTGATTAGATACTTCTTGATTATTTTGGGTTTCCTATTATCCCCGTCTTGGGTTTCTTCTTGTTTTTCTTCAACTATTATGTTCCTACCAACGACCTACGAAGAAAGAAAACTTGTGGTTTAGAAGAACTTTTATTTACTTGATGTATTACACTCACTTAACTTAAAACAAAAAAACAAAGTCTTCTTACCTTCACGATAATGTCATCCCATATGAATCGTGTACAGTCCAATTCTTTAAAAAACTCTTTCTAGAAAAACGCCATTGTATAAAATTTCCATCGATTGTACATAAAATGCAAGATTTGTCACACCCAAGTATATCGTACCTTATCATCCACTTCGATCTTAGTATGAAAATCACCAACTGTGAGGGTAAGAAATCTAGGCTCAATGGAGGTATTGTGGGACAATCCACTGTAACTTGCATTTTCAGCAAGTCTCTTCACGGCTGGGTCTACCATAGGTGGTAATTCTTCAATCATACGAGCCTCCATCTCAGAGGAGTTAAACATTTTCTTCCAATTTACTTTTTGGTTTTTACCAGTGTCTAACTAAACTCCAACAAAGGCTACGGAGCAACTACTATACTAACTGATAATTGTAGTGTTGCTACGTGCTTTGTGCGTGTCACTAATAGCGTATGACGCGCGTTACTGCATATTCGTAAAGTCGTTAGCGCTACGTGCTAGATTTGAAAACTCAAGTCTAAAAAATCGGGTGATCTTTTAAAAGTTTGAAGAATGTAGTGACACTATAAAACTTACTTGATAATTTCTATTAAAAGAAATAATACGAAAGCAAAGTAAGATTAAATTGTACTGGGCTTTTTTCCAAAATGACAATTAATGCAAAATTCCGGAAAAATCCAAAGGTCGAAGCAAATTATTTTTTTCTAAATAGTTTTAATCTTAACGGAGTTGCCCATGAGTGCAGACAACAGGAAGTTACTAAAAAATATCAAGCCCAGGTTCTGAGCTTACCAGTTTTGGGAATCCTTTTAATTCGTAGAGATCCAAAACAATTCGTCATATTTCATTCTGGTCAAGAGTAATGTAGTAAATTTAGTAGTCCCATATAGTTTGATTTATAAACCAGCCGCAACTTCAACTAATTAAGGTATGTTATTAATTTGGTGCCCTAAAGTGTCATTTATGGCAAGATTATAATATATCTGTGGCCCGAAAATTAACCTCTTTTGAAAAAAATTCACTAGGAACACTTACTAGGCTAATATGCGCTATAGTAGATGGTCTATTGGAGCCGCTACAATAGACTTCCATACTCCCACTCCGTTTACAATCAGCACTATTAGTGGGTGGTTATTCTCGAGAAATCTTGTAGCTCTGAGACCTTCCGGAAGTTTTTTGTTTCGGGTGACGAAGAAAGGCACAACTCAGATTTCACCTTTTAAAATTACGTAGAGAAATCTGACTTAAGCTTTTTTTCGTCTAGACCGTTAAATATAGCTTAAGTTTATCGGAGGACGAAAAAAGCACAACTCAGATTTCTTTACGTAATCTTAAACGGTGATCTGTGTTGTGCTTTTACTCGTCACTCAAAGTAAAAAACGTCCGTAGGATTTCTGAGCCACGAGTTTTCTCCAGAATGACCACCCGCTAGATGGCGCTGACCGTAAACTTCTGTCTTTTTCACACTTATTAATGATACAATACACACGATGGCTTCATATGATCAGCTTTTCTTCGGCAGCCCGCAGCCAGCGTTTTTTAAGGTGATATGACCATATGGTGCTGGTTTTTTGTTATTGTGCAAATGATTGTTTTAATCTCTTAAATTGTAAATAAAGAATTGCAGTTCCCTTTCACGGCTTTGTCGCTTATGTGTTGCGACTTGACACATACAAAATGTGTATTTAATGCGTGTGCTCCACATTTTACAATAAAATATGGTATTAAGTATATCGGTTACCTAAGGATTATTATATTTTCCGAGTAAAATTTTATAACACCATTGCAGTTCCGTCCCCCGAAAAATTGTATGTGCATGTATCCTCTTGACAAACCATGTATTATTTACGTA
>NW_019379493.1:321885-357211 GCF_000648655.2 Copidosoma floridanum
TAATTTTTTTTTTTTTTCAATAATATTTTTATTAATTATATTTGACTTTTTCTTTTTGCTATGAACAGATTTTGACAGGTAAATATCTAAATAAAACGTATTTTTAGTTGGCAACGTGAATTAGGTCTTTAAAAAAATACAGTTTAGCTAGCAGATTAATAAACAGTTATTACTGTTTACTCCTATAATTTTAAAATAATAAGCTCAGGTGAGATTAATAAAATTTTTAATTTGATTGTCTACCTTAGAAGTTCTGAATCTATCAAGCAATCTTACAAGGCAAAGATGAAAGAGCAGTGTTGATAAAATTAAATACTTACTTAATAGAAAACAAGATCTTCTTAGTATTCAGTTGATTACCACTACTGTTAGTTGGGAGTTAGTATTTTTAACATTAAAAAAGATTTAAAAAATAATAGACAACTTTTCTATTCCAAGAAACGTTTCATTGAAACTTCACGCCAGCCTCTTCAGGCTAAGTACGATTAACGTTAAGTTTCTACTTACCGTCGCTTGAAATACCAAATTTTTCCTTTTGTTTTAAAAGACTTATGACTTCGAAATACCAGCTTCAACAGACCCCATACATACTGCACAAAGTAAACAATAAAGACTGAGTACAAACTTGAAAACTTTGATTTACTTTTCACATTTCATGTTACAATGTCCATCTAAAGGAAACAATTTTTCTTCCAACTCAAACTTCCATTATTCAATTAGGCTACATTGTTTACAATATCTTGTAAAAAAATTTAGATGAAAATTAGTCCTGAACATATTTAGCCCAGTGCTACATAGAAAATATGTTAATTTATTTAATACTTGTTTGATCACATTTGTTCCGTTTTACTATTAATTTTATTTATATTGTTACTAATAGAAAAAAAATGAAGTTGTTGATCTGGATAAAATGCAATTTTTCGTCCATTTAACTGCAGCCGTAAACTCAGCCGTCCTAGAACGTAAAGTAGATATGAAGGAATAAACAAATTGTTTTTTCCATACAACCAAAAGGAATAAAAAATTTCTGTAAAAAAAATTAAATTGTGTACTTGCAGTCAAGTTGTAAAGCTAATTAATACGGAAATTTTTTGTAGATACTAGTTTTCTATAGTATTTTCCTCATACTGTAAATAAGGAAAGTTATTTGGAAGTAGTAAAAAATTTGATATATTCCAGTCTGATTCTCAAATTTACAGTAATCATTGGTATTTAAAAAATTGTCAATAAGAAAGTTATGGATGTAAACAACTAAAAATAATGAAAAGTGTATAAAAAGATGAAATGAGTTGACTGATTGGCAAAAATGTAGTTAATAGTGAAAAATGTTTTTTTTTCGACCTCGGACGTTTTTGAGGGTTGTGTGTGCCCTCGGTAGAAAAAATAGGATTCGCCACATGAGTGCCATAGCTCTGTGGCTACTTTACGTCACTCGGGCCCTGCTTTGCAGATCTCTCGGGCCGCAAACTAGCCCCCGATACGACGGCACTTATCCGACGAAAACTACTATTTTTTGTTTTTATTAAATTTTATTTTCATCGAATGGTTCTTCATTCTCTTTAAAAAAAAAAAAAAAAAGTTATGTTTATATTCGTTACATTAACATATGGGGCGAAAAAAACAAAAAAAAATTCTTTTTCCACCCATCCTTTTTTCTTCCCTACGATTAATGGATATAGATATGAGAACACCCACGTTTTTAATGGAACCCCTCTGCTTTTCACCCATAGTCCCATTGTCACATCACTTATAGATTTAATCTAAGGGAAAAAATAAGTGTCCACTACACGTGTATTCCATACGGTACTCCAGAACGTATGTACACTGCATACGACGTGCATGACTGTCCAATTTGTCTTCCGTTACTTTCCAATTCCCAGCTCAGTTTATACTATTTCAAGCACATCTCTATTATGGACTACATCCGACCAGTGATCGCACCCACGCACACTTCACGTACTTGGGGAAAAGCAGCATGAAACAGCTAATTTTTGGTGCTTATGAATTTTTCCATTCCCTCTCGCTGAAACAACCAACATTTTTTTTTAACGGCTAGAAAAGTTGTTATTCTAAACACAACTAATTATCAGTTATCAAGATGCTTTTATTTACTACTATCTTAATGTGAATATAAATCTACACTGTTATTTTATAAATCAGAAAAAAATTGAGTCGTAAAAAATTTGTAATTTTTTAGCTATTTTTAAATGGTAAAGTTATCATTTACCAGTAAGTTTATTTTTCGTTATTTTTATTTGTTTACATCCATGACTTTCTTATTGACAACTTTTGAATATCAATGATTACTGTAAATTTGAGAAACAGACTGCAATATATAAAATTTTTGTTTACTTCTAAATATCTTTTCTCAATTACAGTATAAGGAAAATACTATGGAAAACCAGCAATTACCAAAATTTTGCGTATTAATTAGCTTTACAACTTGATTGTACGTACACAATTTAATCTTTTCTACAGAAATTTTTTATTCCTTTTGGTTGTATGGAAAAAACGATTTGTTTTTTCCTTCACTTCTTCTTCACGTCCTAGTACGGCTGAATCTACGGCTGCAGTTAAATGGACGAAAAATTGCATTTTATCGAGATCAACAACTTCGTTTTTTATTATTAGTAACAATATAAATAAAATTAATATTAAAACGAAACAAATGTGATCAAACAAGTATTAAAAAAACTAGCATCTTTTCTATGTAGCACTGCACTAAATATGTTCAGGGCTAATTTTCCTCTACTAAAACTTTTTCAAGTTATTGTTAGCAATGTAGCCTAATTAAATAATACAAGGTTGAGTTGGATGAAAAATTGTTTTCTTTAGATGGACATTGTAACATGAAATGTGAAAAGAACTTAGATTACCCTTATGTTCGTTTTAAGAAACTTTTTTTCACCATAGACGCAAAGTGAAACTGATGGTTTTGATCTTTCGGGTCACACTTCGAGTCTCTGTAATGATTTTGAGTCTATAGGCTGAAAATTTTTTTAAAAATAGGTGGTTTTTATCACAAACCTGCCATTGCCCCGGATACTACTTTGGGGCCCAAGGGATCGTAAGGTTACACCGAATGTATGGCACTTATGTGCTAAACACTGTTTTTTCTTCTGAGGGCATACCATGTATATGAAATATTCCATTTCTACGGTGTTGCAACTCTACCGCAATAATACTATTAGTATCAAAAATCATACTTTTCCATTAAAAAATAATATTATTTACAAATTGTTGAAATGATTAGATTTTCAGCGTTAGTGAAGAAGATAACAGGTAATACAAAGCAAAGAGGTGATACATCAATAGAAATACACACTTTTGTTGTATCGAAAAATTTTTAATCAAAAGAGGCGCATTAGTGTACGTAAATTATATTAAAATCCAAAAATAAAGTGCACAGAAGGTAATGTTTTCGCAAGTTAACCCTGTAGTTTAAAAGAAAGAAGTCGTTCTACGGAAGCCAAGATATCGATGATTTTTCGACCGCTAGCGGTTTTGAGCGCGCGATATCAGATTCCTTGTCAGCCAAGCGCAAGCAGCTTCACAGGAGGGGTTCCCCTGATCCTCGGTCGTGACAGTCGGCACGCAAGTTACCCTTTCTTCAGCATTGTGTTTTCTACGGGAATCGGCATTTTATAGTTATCAAATATTTTTTCTCAAATATTAAAGAGTGACGTATCGAAACCCTGACTGAAAAAAAAAAAAAATTAGCTGATGCAACAAGAGGGTATAGAAAGGTCCATACGTTCAAAAATTAGCTGTATCATGCTGTTTTTCCTGAAATACGCAAGTCGCACATGCGTTCGATCAATGGCCGGAAACAGTCACTCATAGAGACGTGCTTGAGTCGGTAATTATATATCAAACCCGAATAGTATACGCTGAGCTGTAAATTGTAGGGTAAAGGAAGACACATTGGACAATCATACACCTTGTATACAGTATACGTACGTAGTGCAGGACAACTAGTTTTTTTCTTTAGATTAAATCTATAAGTGATGCGACAATGGGTGGAAAACACATGGGTTTTATTGAAACGTAGGTACTCTTATCTGCATTTGTTGATCGCGGGGCAGATGGAAAGACGAGTAGAAATATAACTTTCGTGTTTTTTTGTCTCTTTGTTCTATATGTTAATATAATCTCTAATAACTTTTTTTTTTCTTTATTTTTTTTAAAGAAAATGTAGAACCATTTAATGGGAATAAAATAAAAAAAAAGACCATTTTCAACTGTTAACTAAATTTTGCCAATCAGTACACTTATTTCATACGATTTTTGTTATTTTTAGTTATTGATATCCCTGGAACATGGGTGGGCTTGATCACCCATGTTGTGGGTGAGCACGCGGAAGACCGTGGTTTAATTCTCGGTGAGCGCGAATATTTTTAGCAAGTACCTCTGTGTACTTTCGTATGAGATTTTTTGATCATGTAATGCTTCTTGTAGAGATGATTAGTTATCTTCCCGCAGTAGAACTGCCTAATTTCCCCCTACCCCCTGCCAGTAGTAGGAGACCTTCCATCTCTTATCCTTTCCTTTCCTTTCCCAAGAACTAAGTATTCGGAGTATCCTTTATCGAAGGCGGAAGTATAGCACTATAATATAAAAAAAAGTTTATATCCAAGATTTTTTCGCTCACTACTTTTCAAGTACTATTGATTCCTTTAAACGCGTGGAAAAATAATATTTAATTTCAAAGATTTTTGAATTCAACTCTACGTTGAAGTAGGATTTTGAACAATAATGTATTTTAAAACAGTGGTTGCATTTGTGTAAATTTCTACATACGTTTTAATGATTTCTATGTATGTTAAAGTAACAGTTCATAAACTTTTTTTATGTTGGAGTCATGCAGTAAATATGTTAAGGATTATATTACTCATGTAAATTTTTTTAAAGTTTTTGCGTGATTATGAGCTTAACTAAAAAGCCTTTTTACGATGTGTCATGAAAAAAAAAGATACTCAATCTTTAATGTATCATTTAAAAAAAATAGTGAATCTGTGAAATTCTATAGTACAGTTAAAAATTTGTTTAATTTATCCTCAAGTAAACAATTTTTTTTGTACTTTTAAGTGATGATTGTAAAAAAAAAGAAAAACAACAAAATTATTATACAATCATATTTTTATATATTGGCGTGGTTTGAGTTTATAAAATAAAAACTATATCACTCAATCGCTGTTAAATTAGTTATAATCTTTCATGTCTTCTACGCCATCAAAATATACGGAGAAAAAATAAAATAACTGTGAATATCGCATGAGTTTGTCGTCAATCGACTGTTGGACTTTTGAAAGAGGCACATTACAATAGTTTATTTTTCTTAGATATATTATAACCTTTATATTTTTAGAACTTATAGTTTGTGAATAATATTTATTTATTACAGTTATTTGATTTGATGATATGCTTCGAATAAGAATTTACATGTTTTACAAATTATTGAGAACAATTACAATTTGAATAAAATTTCTAAATTTGTAAACCACTCTATTTTTACTGAAAAATACAGTAAATTTTTTGCATGTCAATTACAATTTAATGATTATAATCATTTCAAATGGTATTAGGTACATGTATCCCTATTAGTTGTTATTTTTGGATTTCTTACCATAAGTAACTCCTATAAGAGATTATAATAAAAAACAAGAACAATGGCTTTGATTTATTTTAATACTGCAATGGGTCTTGATCTAAAATTTCAATGAAACATATAGCACGAGGTAATAAGATTAATTTAACTACTTTTAATGATTCTTCATCGTTTCAACTCGGCAAATCTACACCATGACTTTTGATGATAACAGCGCTCTGAAAAACTAAGTATATAATCACTAAGCTTTTTTTCATCTTGTTGATTAATACAAGACGAAATTTTATAAAAGTAGTTGAGGTGTACGTCTTTATTAAGAAAAATTAAAACTATAATTAAATTAAAACTTAAAATAAAGAAAAGAAAAAAAGAGTAGTTTCAACACTCCTCTACAAAGTGTTCAGTACCGAAGATGCTTAAAATATTCAAAATCTGCGGTTGGAGAGGAAAGAAGGCGCACAGGGTCATGTTGACGTGGATTTGGAGGGAGGAGTAAAATGCTTGAGCATCAGTGGATTGGCTATAACGTTTAGGGGGTGTGTAAACGTGGCTCGTATTTGTTCCCAGTGGATGCGTGGCCTCGTCTAGCTTTGCAATTGGGGGGCTTTTATGGTGATCAATAAGCGTGCCATGATGGTGATGGTAATGAAGATGATTTATAAATTTGTCCTACTTTTGCTGATGTTAGACAATTCTGACACACGTCACGGTTTATGTGATAAAAGAATGATGTCGCTATGTATGGAGAAGACCAACAAGCAGTTCATGATAAAAAAATATCTATGGTTCTGAATCTAATGCAAGGGCATATAAGGTTTCACAAAGACTTTAGTAAAAAAAGAGATAAGGTATTTAACAAAAATGTCAAATTGTTAATCAGAAATTTATGTCAAAGCATTTACAATTTTTTTAGCTGTCTATTATTTTTTAAGAGATGTAACATGGAAATGAATTTTTGTTTTTTTTGTTATTTAATTATGTATATGAGGAAATCCACAGAAAATATCCTGTTTTTGGCTCCCATTTTAATAACAAAATTTTTGTGAGGAACACCCTTAAAACCAAATTCATTTTACTGCTAATGTCACATACTACAAGAAAAAAAATTTGAATTTGTGTTTGAGTGAGGGTGACACCCTTTCCGCGATTAACATGTTAAAATTATATCTATCTATTTATTTGGCATGTATACTTAGATATAGTTTTAACATGCGAATTGCTGAAAATGGGTGTCACCATCACTAAAACCCGTATTTAAAATTTTTTTCTGGTGATAAGCGATATTACGAGTATAATAAGCCAAGCTTTAAGAGTGTCTGGAAAAAATTTTTTTTATTAAAACGTGGGACGTTACATTTTTCAAAAAACTATCATTGTAAGAATATTTCCGTCACTTATCTGACATAAAGAAACCTCTAATTTTGTCATTGATGAACAACTTGCCAAATTTCTATAAAAAATTTTTATCTTGACGTAAATAATATTTTACAAATTTTTATACCCTGATACACAGGGTCATATTATCAGGATTTAGTCTCAGTACATTCATCTCCTTAACACACTCCAATCTACTTGAGGTGCACATCAAAAGAAGTCAGAACTTATACTTTACATTTTTAAGCTGAAATAAGTAGGTTTGGTCAACGTATACTTTTTACAAAAGTTTCTTGCAAATGTTTCATAAAATACTGACGTTTTCGTGGAAATAACGTGAAAAAATACAATATTTTTATACCCTAACTTCATGACATTCTTCATAAGCTTGTGCCTTTACTTTTATTAAACGACATTCATCGTATATTTTCAGTGGATAAGTTTTTAATAATTTAATTTAATAATCAACCAGTACTAAAATTATACCTTTCCAGGCACCGTTTCGAACTCACACCTTACTTAACGAATAAAGTTCAAATACCTAATCTATAGATTGAAAACTTACGACGAATAATACATGTGTCAGAAGATTAATGCAGAATAACGAGTGTGTACCAAGAATTTTCGAAATTCCATGGCCCCTCCATTATACTGATGGTTACCTGCAAAACCTTAGCATTTTTACGTAAAAATTTAGCGTGATTTCATCGACTTAGCGTCAAGAGAGTCACATTTTTAAGTACTGCCCACAGTCGAGGGAGCACTGAATATTCAAAGTTATCTGGTAGCGGAAAAGGCTATACACTAAATTATTTTCATTTGAGCTTTGATAAAAGAACAGGCACATGTTAAGTGCTAATCAGAATACCATCTCGTAAGGCTGCAGTCTAATTGGGCTCCAAATCAAGAATAGGTACTGAGTTGGGTCCTGGCCGTTAAGAGATAAAGTTACATTTTCAGACGAGACCCAACTTGGATACTCTGTCTAATCAATGGTAAATACACAAGCAGAATAGAGCAGATTAATTATAATTTGCCACAGAAGTGCAAATGTATACTTTCGATCGACACCGTACCTTGATTGACCTTGAAGCGCGAAGAAGATACTGGTCAATTTAAAAAGCTGCTTAGATAGAGGTTTCTATACAAAAAGTAAACAATTGAAAGTAAAAAAACCTATGCATCTACAAATAAATAAATGTGACTATCTTATAAGCACAGATGAGTGGTAAAAGCAGAATGTATCTGACTAGCTACTGCGCGCAGAAAAGAAACAGACAGTGTTTTATGAGAATGAACTTTTATTTAACTCAAAAACGGTATGTATTCGAACGTTGAAAATGTATGTGCCGAAGAATAGAGAGAGTATATGGATGAGAATTTCGATATTTTTCTTTTCTATATTCACTACCTGCGTTCATATTTTTTTATTCAAAAAATAAGAGAATTAATTAGTAAATAAAAAGTTAAGCTGTCTTTGTAAGCTTATGCGCATTCGTTAAAAAAAACCTCCAACTCAATTCNAATTTTTCACTTTTTTACTTTAATATGTAATTCAGTTGTGTGTAATGTAAACTCTGTCATGTAAAAAAATTACGACTAAATAAATAAACTTTATCTATGCTAAAAAGAGTTATTTTATCAACACTGCTTGTGTAAGCAAATACTATTATTAGAACTTGACAATGAAAATACCGTGATTCTCCTTTTAGTCATTTTCAAAAAAAATAATAAATCCAGTGGTTAACGTAAAAAAACAACAATAAAAGACAAAAAAGTAAGTACAGATGCAGGTGTACTAAAATTTTTTTGTTTTCTAAAAAATAAATTAAATTTATAAAAAGATTAAAATTGTACAAATACTTAAAGTAAAATGCTAACAACTCTTTTTAAAAATAAAATTCATTATTAATGTTCAACACATTACTTCGTAATTGGAAAAACTAATAAAAGGCTTGGCTTCTCATAGCTGGCGCTTGCTCGTTCAATAATTCATTTATCATTACAAAAAACTTATAAATAAATGAATCTGGGTGACTTACAATGCTAGTGCTTGCTCGTTTAAGAATTCCCTTACTTGTAACGGAAAACTAACAAGTAATTTAGCTATATACAGGTGGCACTTTCTTGTCCAATAATCTATTTATTTATTTGAAAAATTAATTAGTTAGTCTACTCATTGATAGATCTCGATCGTGTAACACTAAATCTATTTATTACAAATAATCTAGTAAATATTTTGGCTTCTTATGGCCAGTGCTCG
The DNA here is from genome assembly GCF_000648655.2 of Copidosoma floridanum. The sequence continues at coordinate 331,131 of NW_019379493.1, forward strand.
CTTGCCTACGCTATCTCAAGTATCAATACTGATTCATCGTTGAAATCAACATTGATTCAATGTTAAAATCAACGTTGAATCAACCTTGATCGATGTTAATTTTAATATTGAAATCAATGATAAAACGCAATGTTGATCAATGCTGACTTCAATGTTGATCAACGCTGATTACAACTAAGGTGTCAATGAAAAAAAGAGAAATTTGTAAGCATGTATGTAATTACATATTTACAATAATCATATTTACAACGTAAAAAATTATAATTTCTTTTAAGAGAAACATTCGTTTACGACATCAATGCTGAAAAAAATAAGATTGAGATTATATTTAAAAAAAAAAAAAAAAAAATTGTCTACAAAATTAGATAGTTACACAAAACGTAACGAAAGTTAGATTAATATGTGTCTTAACCTTTTTTTAAATGTACTTTTAGTTATCATATCTGTAGTAGCTTATCACATATGTATAGTTTGTATTTTGTTATACATTAAAAAAAAATCTGAAAATGTATACGTGTAAATGCATTTTTTCATTAATATCGTTAAAAATAATTAAAAAAACTATCTTAAGAGTAACTCAGAAAACGAGTTTTAGAATTGACGTTATTGTTGTTGAATGAAAATTTGATCAGAAAAAAAAAAAGTGAAATAAATTACTTACTGTTTTTACGAAGTTACAAGGTGCAATAGAAGAAATTACGAAATCAACACAAAAAGATCGTCAAAATACAAAATAACGTTGTATTATACTCTGCCTNACTATCATTGGTCTATTCGATGAAAATAGTTGATTTGCAATTGGAAGGCTATTCGTATGGCATAAAACACTAAAAATACAAAGTGAAATGTTGTATGTACCTATTATTTATATTTACTAACTTATAATGTACAAGGACCTATGCGATAAAAATAGTTGGTTCATAACTAGAAAGTATTCGTACAGCATGAGACATTAAAAATGCAAAGTTCAATGTTGTCCGTACCAATTATTAATGCTTACAATGTTATAATGTACAAGGACACAATTACTCCGAATACACGAAATTTTTATTCATTTAAAAACGTTGAACAGCTTCTTTGAAGTTTAGTATCTTCAGAGTCTTCGACATGTTTGCTACAAGGTTCAGGTACGTTTAAGCATTCATTGGGACGAAGATTTACAAGAAAAATGTAACTACCACGTACTGGTATGGCAAAATATTCCAAGAGAGAATTGTATTATTTTCTATAACAGAGAAAATTGGAATCACAAGGATTCCAGGCGATGGGCATCTCTTCCCTTCGACGGCATTGGAATGTTTTTCACGGAGAGATTGCAAATCTCGAATCCCACTGTGCAATAATTGAAGTTTGATCCTCTTCTGAAGCTGTGTGACTACATATACAATAATGATAAAAAATAGTTATGTTAAAATTTATGATGATAATGATTACAGAGGCTCTTAAATTGGCACCAGTGAGTCTTACCATATCATTCATTTTCAGATCCTAAATGACAAAACGCTGTGAAAATATTGAAGCAAGAATGTTTTGCACTATAAAAAATAAAATGCTTTACTGTCAATATTATGAATGCGTAAAAAAAAAGTTGCCAAGTAAACGTACCTTCTTTATTCCATAATTTATCTTGTACGTCCTTAGCTGGTAAATTTTTTTGGAACCAGGAGACTCAGGCACATTTGTTCAATTGAGATGCAAACTGTAAACTTCACTATCTTTCGCACCAGTAGCTAGAAAGTGAGACTGAAATGGATGAAAGTCCAGAGCTCTCACAGAACCTTCGTGTTTGTCGGAACCGCTAATCAAATAGTTGCTGTCGTTCTCAAACATCTTGTCAGCAGAGTAAATCTTCATTTTTCCATAATTACAGCAACTCACAATAATGCCATCTGGATTCGTTCCACCAGCTCCCACAATAATCGTATGACAATCTGATGGTAATTATAATTATTGTATGAAATTTATCAACACTATGAATATTTTAAGTGTATATAAATAACAAAAAGGTAAAAACCTTTGATAACTTGGCACACTGGTATTGATTGAGAGAATACCAATCCAAACTGACATTACAGGACTAAAACTGACATCCAACTGCTGAGCAGCTGTTCCTGCATCCAAGAAAAATTGAAAAGTTGGTGAGCTGCTGGACTAGAGGTGACCAGGTCACATTTACAGCTTCATGCAACTCCTTAACCTTCATTACAATAATGGTGTTAAATTTCTCAAGACCATGAAAATTATAGGAATACATAACAAAAAAATACAAACCATTGATCACTTGGCACACTGGTCTTCAGTTATATATCATAACCTGGCTGCTCCAGATTGAGAGAATACAAATACAAACTGGCATTAGAGTACTAAAACTGAAATCCAAAATTGGAAAGTTGGTGAGCTGCTGGACTGGAGGTACCCAGGTCACATTTACAGCTTCATGCAATTCCTTAACCTTCGTAATTCACTTCATTTGAATAATTGTAGACCATCAAACACATTTGTATTGTATGTTTGGAATATAATGAGCTGCGCACTTGTTAACTTTGAGCAAGTTTGAACTTCATTTTTATTATTAACTGTACTATCAGCATCACATTGCACCAAGTTTTCATGAGAGCGTTGAGTGACTGTTGCCTGTCCCTCCATTGTGAACAATAAATATTAAAAAAATCCTTTACTACAGCCTCTGGAGAAACTGGAGATTCACAGCCATTCGATGATTTCAGAGATTCAGGTACATTTTTTTGTCAAACTTTATCAGCCCTTAATTGTTCTTTACTCAGACATTTATTCTTTAAGTTAGTGACTGTATCTGATTCAAGATGTATCCTTTTCAGTTAAATAACTTCTTCTTTGTTACAATGAAAATTGCTATTATCCTCCAAAATTGTGCTTGATAGAACTAATAATTGAAGTTGTAACCTCTTGCTTCTTGATCAGGATTTTTTTTTGTTTTGGTTGATTTCATTGCAGAAAAAGTAAATCACAACTTTGTGACCGGAAACTTGTGGGAATTACTCATTTGTCAGGAATCCCACGTTAAAGTCCTGCTTGATTTATATACAAAGTTAAGAGAGACAAAAAACTATACAAAAAGATAATAAAAAAACAAGTACTGCAATACACTAAACGCTGTTGGGCTAATAACTGAAATATGCAGTTTACTTGTCAGATCTGCTTCAAACTGCTAGCACTCACAGCAGTATTTTTGCTCACCTCATCGTTTGACATAGTGATAAAGGCCAGACTTGTCAGCTTGATCGCGATGTAGAAAAAAGGTCCAGACTTCTTCGTTATCAGTACCGGCACAGGACAGGACTGGGCACTAATGCAACGATCAGCTGACAAAATACAAACACCGTGTGTCGACGGCCGAGTTATACCCGAGAGACGCGGCGACACTCATGCAATGCGCAACTTGAGAACCGTTGTCATAGCAGACGACGCTACGGTACTGTCGGCAGCAACTACAGGCTCTGAAGTTAGCTTCGGAAAAAAGTAGGCCCTCCACTTCTCTCATTCTGGTGTGAGAGTGGTGGGGGGCCCACTTTTCCGCCATGTTGAAATTTTCTGTGCCATCGCTGCTCGACGAGCTCGTGGCGCAAACTCGCGAACCGGGCAGACAACGCGGGCTATTTGAGGGCCGCTGCCATTTACAAATTACGGTCAACAGGGGATCGGTACTTACGATGTCGCGAACATCGCTCCTCGACGATGACTCTCGCAGGCCAAGTCTACTCAGGAGCAGTGGAGCGGGTACGCTGAGCTCAGTAGGCGTCCCTACTGGCAGCATTCGAAGGCCGAGATCGACGGTATCGGCCTTGTTGACCCTGAGTCCGGCATCTCCTGCTATCTCAACAGTGCCAGGACACTTCACACCAAGCACTGCACCGGGGACAGCTCAAGCACAGCCGCCCCAACAACAATCGCAGAAACTGAAAAACTCCGGGGGATGCTTCTCACGTCCACCAAAACAAAATTCGCTTCTCGCGGGGAAATCGAGGACACCCAAAAATCGCTTCTGGCGCGCTCGTAGTCTCAAGCTAATCTGCATTTTTTTTGACTTTTACCCTTTTCTCTCTTTTTCTAACTATTCTCTTCACTTTTCCTCTTTTCCCTTTTTCTCTATCGATCCTAGCCTACTGATGATGGCTTGACGGTATCTCACCGTCACAATACATGCATTAAAATATGTCAATACATATGTTAATATGATTGGTAATTTCCTACACGAGGCACTGTTACAATATGCTGCACAGAGTGAATAGTCTAACATCTTGTGGAAGTGATGGTTAGATATATAATTGATAATTGACACCAAACATCTGCGCTTTAAAGGGTTACGAAAATTAATTTACAAATCAGCAAATTTTTGAGTGTTTAGAATTGTACGTCTGGAAATGAAGACATGGATTTCTAGAAGAAGGGGAATCTTGAGTTTTTAAATACGATTTACGATTACTGAATACGCATACTTGGAAAATCTCCGATGCTGATTTGGATCTAATTGTTGGCGTTGTGAGAGACTATTCTTTTTCTGTTGTTTGCTATGGTTATCCGTAAACGGAGTTTGACGTCAACTTTTACACTTTGACCAAATCACTGAAAAAATTTCAAACTGTATTTGGTGCTGAAATATTTAAGTTTAAAGTTTATTCATATGATTCAATGTTAAAATGTTAATAATTAATACTTTTCTACTGAGACTATTGTAAGTGAAAATAGTTAAAATATTTGTATTTAGAGGTTCTAAGAAATTTATAGAAATAAGTTTTTTGAAACTATTTTCTACCGCACACATGTTTTTTATAATAGTATTTATAACACTCTCATAAAATGTTATTTACAAATGAATTCTGGCTCTTTCGATAAAAAAGAAAGCTGATATATTTACTTGAGATTTTGTTTTCAAACTTAAAAAAATACAGAAAAACTCTGTATTTATAAGTCGATGTTTTCATTCAACAACGTAATGTGATAGTAATGAGAAAATACAACATTTAATTTACTAACAGTCTATGTGTACATTCCAAAAGCTCTTCAGGACTCTAATGGTTTCAAATTTCTTTATCAAATGAATATATTTGATTCATTAATCATTGTGTAATGTTGTACCTAGCTAGCTTAGCATACGCACACAACTACCCTGAGCCTAACGATACAGACAGCTGTGCAGCTCCAGCCTCTTTAGTACGACTGCCATGCCCCAGCACCATAGCCCAAATTGGCCCACACTGCTGTTAATTTTTTCTACCATTACTAGGTCACCTTCCATGAGCCATTAAAATGCTTTCAAGAAGCCACTACAATGCCCCTCAGAAGCCACTGACCATTTCAGCCAAGATCCAACCGTTCTCTTCCCAGTCGACAAAAACTTCAAGAGAAAACCGTGACAAATTACGGATCACACAACAAACGCATCCATTACTTTAACCATGGAGAATCCCAAAGCCTTAAAAAAGAAACACTTAATTTTACTGCCCGAGGCCAGCTACTTCTCTTTGCTTGATACCTCGGAGACTCCATACCAGCAACCCTTAATCAATAGCCTACCATCATTCAACGATTATTGATTGGTTAATTACGCACCACCACCCTCTTTCATGTATTTAATTATCCCTTAACCCTTATTTACATATTAATTTAACCAGCAAATCGTACTGGCACCTCCACTAGCTTGGTCCTCTCGTTTAAGTTCGTTCCACTTTCTCACAATTGTAATACAATGAGCTTTTGCTTTCACTTAGTAACTATGAGTACGTATTATCTGTTAGTTAATAGTCTAAAGATGTCAAAATCAGAACTTAATGTTTTTGTCCCTACATAAGTAATTTTCCAATCTTTCGTTAAAACTAATAATAAAGAGCCTCTTTTCTTGTGGTCATTCTAAAAAATGTGCATTGGAAAAAGATTGATATTGGAGCAGGCAATTAAAAATTTGTACCTATTCTTAAAGTTTGCCTAATTATTAGAACCTTGAAATGACAGAGCTAGACATTTGGTGTTATAACTCTTATATAAGTTATAAATGAAAAGATCATAGAAGGAGAACAATTTGTAGAATTTACAAAATCTTTTTATTATATTATTTAATTACACAACTTAAAAGTAAAATTTTTACTTGATTCACGTTTAAGTAATTGATGGTATGACTCTTAAAACATCTACCTTCCAAGTTATTTTTGAGACAGAAGTTGTTGTTATTAAGAATTGCTGTGTATGATCTTCATATTTTACTTGCAAATAAAGTATCAATTTAATAATACAGATTTTCTGAAGTAAAATTGTCGAGAAAAATGATAAAATTAATTTAATTTGAAAAAGCAATCAAGTTAGACTAAGCTTGAAAAAACAGTCAACTCAGATGAGGCTTGAAAAAGCAGTCAACTTCGATTTGGGTTGACGAAGTAGCCAATTCGGGAGTAATTATTTATTTATTAAGTTTTGTCGTGGCAGCACTGACATTTACAATATAGGTATACCAATCTAAAAGAACAAAAACTTCTCAATTATCAAGTATTTCGCAAAAATAATTTATGTTGTTCCAATAGAGCACACGACACTTATTGAATTGTGAGCTCTACTAGTCTACTGCGATTATAGGGGGAAGGGATACATTTTTAGTACCTACATAAGTATACATGCAACCGTAATATACAATAAAAAAATGTCTTCGTCAATAGTTTACTTTCAAGTATTGATGATAAAGTAAGTAGAAAATTTAAAGCTAATTTTTTTCATTTTTAAGCGTCATGTAAAATAAAAATTTCATAAAAACTACAAATAATTTTTTTTACGAACTTTAGTATGAACAATTATTGTACATTTTTTTCTACATTTCCATATCTTCTTAAGTTTATTTTTGCACATACTTTTGTATCCAACATTGTAGTCATATTAATTGGCGTTTTCTTTCCCCCTATTATCACAGCACAGTAGTAGAGCACGTAATTAAAAGAGTGTAGTGCGCTCTGTTACAACAATACAAATTATTTTTCTGAAGTACTGGATATTCAAAATCTCTTTTTTTTTAAATAGGTATACTTATATTATTGATGTCTCGTGCTGCCACGACGAAACATGTTGAAAAAAAATTACTTCCGCGTTGGCTGCTTATTTAACCCGAATTTGAGTTGGATCCTTTTTCAAGCCAAATTTGAGTTGACTGCCTTTTAAACCCACGTTTGAGTTGACTTCTTTTTAACTTTTTTGTTAGTTGGCTCCGTCTTTTATCGAGCCTTTAATATCCTCTTTCATAATTAACTCATATTACATACGGGACAAGATGACACCTCGGCCTTCGCTAAAAATCAACCGTGAATTCTCAACGCTTTCCCATCTTATTTGCTTCCGAATTCTTAGCTACTTTTTTCTGAACCTGTCCCGTATTAGCGTAGTTTTTAATTTTTGCAGCCTACTGTATTAGGAATCAACCAATTTGGTAAGTCTCTGAGTCGGACTGGTCATTACTGATCAGGTCATTTTCCACACATGGTGTTACAATCAAAATTGACTTTATATATGTGTGTGCACATATAAGTACTGAATTCCAAGGATGATACAGAGGGCCAAGATAATGACGGTACGTGCGATGCAATTGACAGTAGATAGAAAGTCGCTTATTGAATGTACGCGGTTATGCCTCAGGATTTTGAGTGAGGGGTACTTAAGAGCGTTATATATGTGATGAGGAAAGAGAAAGAAGGCAGAAAAGATCTTGATATACTTCTTGTGTCTGATTTGTTTTTCTAAGTATAGTTTCCAAAGGTCCCTATTACTTTTTTTTCGTTAGGGATTATATTTTCATTGATGATTCTTCTCAATTAATGCATTAACTGATGTAACTGTTGGATTATTGTTACTATCAAAGGTTAGTCAGAATATTTTGATTTTCTAGCAAGTTCAACTATCGTGATGGTAAAATGAAAGCTTTTATATATTGAAAGTGGTTTGGACGTTAGAGTCCTCCATTTCTATCAAATTTGAAGAAAACGTTTTAAGTTACTAGATCCAAAAAATAAATTTATTTCTGATTCTTTAAAAATTTTTTCTTCGTGTACATCTTTCTCCATAGTTATACAAAATGCATGGCATTAAATGACGTTTTGCACATCATTAACATCATTATCTGGCACAATAAACCAGCTAACCTTACATGTACAAATGTTAAAAATGGTCTCACCATCGGAAAAGGTAAACAGGTCCTACTAGTCCGTAGAACTGACCCTGAATTTAGTATGGATACCTCACTATAAAAGAGTCATTTTACAACCGTCTTTAGACTCGCAATCCTTTTCAGTGACTTTCAATTCCCATGTAGGACCCTTTAGTTTCTTCTTCCACCAAGTATTAGTTTCTCACTTTGGTAGAATCTAGAATCTTTCAACGAAAGTAGAAGATCAGCCTAATCGATTTATCGCTCTGCAGTGGGTCCTTGTATCTTTACTTACACAAGGCCCGGTGTAATGACGACGTATTGAAGGGCAGGAAAGGTGTTGGACGTGAATGTATATGTTCGTACTGGGGTGTATCTCTCGTTCTACGGTGAAAAAAAGAGTATGAAAAAAAGAGAGTTGTAAAAAGGCCATAACACTGAGGGTAGACTCGCGGCACACCATGGGGGGCGGGGCGCAAAGGTAAGCGATGTTCACGGCTCTTTGTTGTAGCCGTTAGTCTCCCGTGTAGATATATCTGGTCTCTTCTCTTTTTTTCTAATGCTGCTGAATTTTTTTCCTTTTTCTTATTCTGAATTAACGGAAGAATTTTTCTTCATCTTCTAACATGCCAACAATATTTCCTCTTTTCTCTTCCACCTTATTTGTATGGGATACCCACACGTGCGAAATCTTTTTTGAAACTCCACGTTTAAGCTCTTAGTGTATCTATTGTTGCCACTATATTGGAGAAATTTCTTTGCTAATACGGTAAAATTAATGTTCTTTAGTAGCTTCTGGTCATTCGGCGTATGTGGACATCTCATGTGAGGATATGACAGTCGGTCTCTTTGTTTGAAAATGATACATGGTTTTGCGTGTTTTATAAGAACGATGACGGATGTTGACTACAAAGCTTAGAACGAAATGCCCTAAAACCACGATGTTTTTGAATGAACGAACTTTTAAAAATTAATCGAAACCTGATGTGACATCTGGAGATATGTAGCTGGAAATACAATTTTTGTTGTATTTTTTCCTGTTTAATATTTGTTTATAACTACTTTTCGAAAATTAATGACTTGCAGATGCTTGTTTTATTACAGTGTCGAATAAGGTATAACTTATTTTTGGGTGTTTTGTAATACTTATTTTTGATACTGTAATATTCATTTTAGCTATTTTTCACTACCATGTCTTATTTGGGTAACAATCTTTCATTTAATTACCACAGCTTACCTGAAAACACTCTATATATAATATGTCTTGTGAAAATGAGTCTACGTTTACGCTTTAGGGTCACGATGTTTCTTGAATTGATATACATTGGGTCCATCTGTAAGTCCCCATAAGTAAAAAGACTTGGCTAGTTCATTTGACAGTTGTTAATTTATTTAGAATGACTGATTTTAAAAATGTTTCGTTCATTTCTTAAGTGTAAAATCGGGTTGCAGTACCAAATACTAAGAAATCACTTTATCGCTATAAATCCAATAATTCCTGCAGTTTAAATGTAACTGACAAAATCAGCTTTGCGTAAAGAAAGAAACCTCTTTGGGTTATGAATTTTTAAATTATCGAATTTTAAGGATATTTACTGCTGCCAAACACAAATGTGACTCAGAGTCATTGAAGTTGGGGGCCAAACTAAACATTTTTTAACCAAAATTAACAACATCTTTTTTACATAACAACGCTCGTCATTTTCATTCGAACACATTTTTCTTACTTCACTACACATATATGACAGACAAACTTTCACATATTACACTTAAAAAATTTAAGCTTGATCCATCCGGAAACATCCCCCCCCCCCGTACAAACATTAGGTTTGTACTATTAATTAAAACTGAATAATGTGGTAGGGGTATGAGTAGTCTCATAGAGTCGAACAATTTAAACTTAAAATCATGACAAATTATAAATACTCTTTAATTGATGGGTGGGTTCATTTAATTCGTAGAAAACAAATTGATTTCAGAAGATTAAGCCTTTCATTCAACAACTTAAAATATGCCAAGACAATCGCCTCACAGTTAACCGTCCACAACAAGCCTCTACGCTTGTTACTCCGTGCCCCTAGGATCTACAGGGGATGTGCTCCCGATAAATCTCAGACTTTTCGTAACACTACAGCTCACAGAAACAACGCCATTTATTCGTGAGTGTTGAAACGACTGTCTTGGAAAACACTTTTCAATTTTTTAAATAATACGAAATTTCTTATTTTTATTCAGATGTCCACAGCCATCAATTCTTTTAAATAAAATGTGTTTCAAACTACAATCTATAGTAAACCAGAGACTCCTTGGTGAGTATCACTACCAATCAAGCCACAGATTGATCTCACTTTCGATCTCTCTGTCCAAGTGCCAACCACATCGAAATAAAAGAAAACTTCTCTTGAAATAACCATTCGAATTGAGATAGTTCTGGAAGATTGTGATTATAAAAGTCTAAGTTTAAAAAATCCAAGAAAGAGAAACTATTTTCTTATTAGCTGTAATAAGCGACTGCTGGAAAATTTTGACTATGACTCGTCAAAGATACAAAAATAAAAACGTGTTCTTTTGTTACTACTAAATGGGTCACAATCGTATCACATTCATACTGCAAAAACAAGCATCTAAACTTTATGGGCATTCACATGTTTATCTCATGTCCTAAACAATCTACACCTTATAATAAATGTTTGTTTTAAACTATACTAAATTGACAACTAGAAATAGTAGAATCAAGTAACAGACAATTTTGAAAATCTCGATAATATCAATAAATGATGAGCTAAACTTTTTTTTTTTTTTGAAGTCGCATGAAAAAAGGTAATTATGTTACCGATATGTAACCTAATAATGTAGAAGATGCAATACAATACATTGCACCTTTACATAGTCGGTTAACAATATTAGTCACACGTTTATCCCACTATTATACTTTTGCACAATTAAGACAAATAACGTGGTGTGTACGACCTGAATGCAGCTGCAGGTATATTACTTGCAGAAAAAGAACGAAACGTGGATATGGCGTGCGCGAACACACTGCCACTTAGAAGGATCTGGACGACGAGGAGACAGCGTGCGCGAACGCACTGCCGCTTTACAGGACTGGACGAAGAGGACACGGCGTGTCCGAACGCACTGTCGCTTAATAGGACTGGACGACGAGGAGATGGCGTGCGCGAAAGCACTGCCGTGCAGCAGGGTTAGGGTGAGGAGGTGACGGCACACGGTATGATGCACGAGATCATGTAGGAGTTGGTGATGGTGGCTCGTCGTCTGCACCGACGATGCTGTTGCTTCCGCCAGCTATAAAAACGTTCAAGGTCTTAATAAAGCTTATTTCAAAACTAAAAAAAAAAACCTGTTGCTTCCGTCGTCACGGTCACTGCTGCAATTGCTGCTGTCATTATTGCTGCAGTGCTGTGTTCTTGAAGTGTTCTTTGGAGCAGCTTGCTTTCTTTTTCCCATGTTCTTTCTTACGCGAATTTCGGATAAAACTATAAGTCCCGGGTTTCGGCACCAAAATGTAGCTGACAAAATCAGCTTTGGATAAAAAAAGAAACATCTTTGGGAAATTATCGAGTTTTAAGGATATTTATTGCTGCCGAACAAAAATGTGACTCAGAGTCATTGAAGTTGGGGGGCCAAACTGAACGTTTTTTAACCCAAATCAGCAACATCTTTTTTACATAACAACGCTTGTCATTTTCATTTGAACATATTTTCCTTAGTTTACTACTCATACATGATAGACAAACTTTTACATATTTCACTTAAAAAATATAAGTTTGATCTACCCGGAACAATTATCATATCAAATTTAAACAAGTTTTTAAAATAAAAAAAAAACCAGATTACTTTTAAACTCTGAAGGTTTTGATGAACCTGGGAAATCTATGTTAACACTTGCTGGAGCTTCTAGTATGGAGTTTTGTAGTTTTACTTATCTTAATATCCTCAAAGTCAAACTTGATACCAGCTTTTGAATTGCAACAATCATTTGTTCTCTAACGATGAAGTAATTTCGTGACATTTGGTACTTGATACTGTAGCTGAATTTTACACTGAAAAATTAAATGAAACTTGCTAATATCAGTCATTTAATATTGTGAGAACTTCAAAAGTAATCTAAGTATATCTGAATTAACAGATGAAGCAAGAGTTTGTAAATGAAAATATGAGGAATACGAATTTATAGATGTTTGTTGACATCTTCATTAATGTGTGTGTCCAGAAAGTGTATAGTTGTTATACTATGGTCATAAAGTTCCAGAATTGTGCTAAGTACATGGATCTAATGCTCATTAAAAAAAAAGTTGATGAATGAAATTGCACACATTTGCGCTCCTATAAAAATTGTCGTTTTTTGGTTTACGTATATATCGTCTCGTCAGCGATTTTGCATTTTTAAAATAATTTTCAAAGTTACATTTGGGCAAAAAAATGAAATGTTTATTCCACACGTTTGTGATAATTTTGCAATTATGCTATAATTTTTTCTAAAAATTTCCACCCTGATTCTATAAATAAATATCTGAAATATTGAAATTTGAGGTTCTATTTTCACACAACCTGATACCTCTTTATTTGTACTCTACAGTATTTTTTTTTTTCTTTAGTAAGCCTGTAAAAAACGTTATTTTTGATTTATATAAATTTTTTGAGATATGGCGTATTTTTTCAATTTTTGGAAGTTTGTGCCCTCAGGGCCATGAAAAATCATTTCTGAATTTTTTCAACTCTGTCCTTAACATAATGTAGTTGTTCCCCCATATTTTTTCCATTTATTTCATAAAGGTACATTGAAAACATTGAAAATCAAGGTAATGCATTTATATAACTTAACGCCTCTGTTCTTGTGCACCGTGTTTTGTTAACTTTACAAAACATCTGAAAATCATTATTTTTGACTTATCTTGCTTCTTCTTTTAAGTATGGCGTATTTTTTTATCCCCATAAAAATACCTTTTAATAAAACTAAAAGGTTTGGTGAGTTAGATGTGTTGGGTTAATATTTTGTAAAAAATTTCTTTAGCCTTGAAGCACTGACAATACATGGTATTCTTCCTAATAAATGTGTAGCCTTGAAAAGTTCTGAAATTAAAATATAAAAACGGTAAATTTTTTCTGGTGCAACACATATTTTGTATGATACTTGTATTATAATACTGCAACGTACTCATACTTTAACAAAATCAAACTAACAATAAGAGATATTGAGTTTTGCCATAACATTTTTGTATACTTTCGACACTGCAAGGCATGAATGTACTTGATGCGAGGTTTGCATGAAGTACCAGTCAGAAGTCAACATTACTTAGTTGGATTTTGTTAAAATATAAGTGCTAAGCAGTATTATATTGCGAATATCATACGAAATATATGTTGCACGAAAAAAAAACTTGATCGTTTCTATATTTATTTTAATTTCAGAACTTTTAAAAGCTACAGATGACTCGTCAAAGATACAAAAATAAAAACGTGTTCTTTTGTTACTACTAATTTGAGTTGGATCCTTTTTCAAGCCAAATTTGAGTTGACTGCCTTTTAAACCCACGTTTGAGTTGACTTCTTTTTAACTTTTTTGTTAGTTGGCTCCGTCTTTTATCGAGCCTTTAATATCCTCTTTCATAATTAACTCATATTACATACGGGACAAGATGACACCTCGGCCTTCGCTAAAAATCAACCGTGAATTCTCAACGCTTTCCCATCTTATTTGCTTCCGAATTCTTAGCTACTTTTTTCTGAACCTGTCCCGTATTAGCGTAGTTTTTAATTTTTGCAGCCNAAATTGTTTTTGAAAATAATGGTTGTTTATATGTGAATAACACGTGAATGAATGTCAAACTCACTATACATTTGATACTATAACGGACATTAGCAAAGAAAAGAAAACAAAAACAAGTTGAGCTTTCTTTTCACAAGCAAACTGCTTATAATAAGGAAAATGAGTCTTCAGCTTGATTAGTAGTTGCAAGACTAAAAAAAACTAAAAGGTAAGAAAGATAGGGTAATTATATACGCCAGTTGATGAATTAACTTTTAAAGTAATTTAATTTTATGTACAAAATTTCGTTTGAATATCTCATTTTACTAATATACTTACAAAAACAATGTCTCTAAAACCATTGTAATCTAAGATTTTGTCTTAAAAAAATTATTATCAATGGTAATAAATAAGCTCAAAGTTTTATAAAAATACACTGATTTTTCACTTTAGTTTAGTAGGATCCAATAAGTGGCGTAGAAGTAAAATCAAAGCTACCTGCAATAGAATTAAGTAAGTCTGGTTATTATACCCCCAAGCAAAGTTCCGAATACCACACTCATCATTCTTGTAACAGCACTTAGACTGATAACAAGTTGAGATAAAAACGCTTCGTGAACAAATGACCCCGTGTCCATAAATAACGCAAGTACTGCAAGATTCCAATCAGCCCTCGAAGGGTCCCGTTCTTCTTCAATCAACCTGGACGAACCAGAAGAAGTACTGGGTCCGAAGAACTCTTCCCCCATCGGCTCACCCTCCCTGAGGCCCTTTTGCTCGTCAGCATCCGTGAAGGCTCCTAATGTCAACGGCTCCGAAGCCAGAAGAATCGACGATTCGACACCGTTAACTTGGCGTCAGCTCAGGTATGAGCAAAAAAGTCGAGTAGAGGCCCTGTTGGCGTCCTAAGACCCAAACGACTTCAAATCTCTCATGGATGAAAGCTCATCACAATCATTCATTATTTTGAACGACGAACATCAAAACCTCGAATCTGTCATGGCCGATCTTTAGGCCATAATTAAAGTCCTCCGCGAGCAACAGGCTCAATCGAACGTAAGGCTACGTCAGAATCAAAACACCCTCAAAAAGTCGGTCTCTTTGACGACTTGGCTTCTAATTCAGAGCTGAAGCCTTCGCTGACTCACTCCAAAAACAGTACTTTCCGTTCTCTAGCTTGGAGGACTTGGCTGAGACATACCAGGACATATCCAACGAGGCTAACGACTTCACCCCCACTCAACTTAAGTCAGCTTGGTTGTCCACAACCTCAAGAACTAAAAAGCCCCAGGCAACGACGGCATCCAAAACAAAACGCTGAAAATTCTTTCCAGAAAGCATCTAGTTGCTCTCACAAACATCATTAATACCATCACGTGCCTTCAGCACTTTCTACAAGCTTGGAAAGTAGCCATAGTCATCTTTCTCCCAAAGCAAAGAAAACCGCTAACAGTTACGGACAGCTACTGACCAATCAGCCTTTTTCCAGCTCTTGGCAAGGTCGCCTAAGCTATGCTGCTAACCCGAAAGCTTTACATACTCAAACATCATTCCTGACAATCAGCTGCGTTTCAGAAAAAACCATGGAACAGGCCGTCAACTACCACGAGTAACTGAGTTTATCGTGGACAAACTATACAAACGACACCACACTGCCATGACTTTTCTAAGCATCCGCCAGGCTTTCAACCTTGTCAGGCACGACGGTTTAATCCACAAGCTGATGCGTCTTGAGTATCCACACTACCTAATCGGCGTCATTTGCTTTTACCTCTCCAAGAGATCCTTCCAAGCTAGGATTGGCAGCTGTCTCCCGGCACCGCATGTCATAACAGCCAGAGTTCCTCAAGTGGGCAAATTACCAGCACTCCTCTTCAACACATATATCCTCGGCTTCTTAACCAGCACGTCCCCATTGCATTAGTATAAATTAGCCTGGAAGATTCAATTTTTAGAAACCAGGGTAACACCTACTCTCAAGCCTCACATCTCCTTTTGCGTCTACGCTGAACTCGTTATACTCTTAAACTCCGTTTTGGCTTCCACTCTTCAAAGTCGATCATTTCTTCCTATCTTTTTCTCAGCTTCTTTGTCTTCCTTCTCTCTTTAGAAATGTATAACCATCAGGCTGGTCCTCCATGTGATGATTAATTTAAGCCAGTAGAAATCTGGTACTACCTTTCTATGAGAAAAGTGACTATGAAAAATTTCCCAGACCACAAAAAAAGTAAATAAACAAAAAAATAAAATAAAATAAAAATAAAAAAAATCGAATATCACGGTCGTTCATCGGCATTGCAAGAAGTATTGAGCTAGAAGTCGTGTAGCTGGATATTCCAGCTACCGACGACACTCTCCTCAAATGAACAAGCAACTGACGTTAAAACTTCATTCCAAAATACCAAAATTGATAAATGCTACTAATGAAAAGGTTTTCTAAACGCTAACGTCTCCAGCGAAACACCAGGAGACGTGTCTGGCCAGAGCAGATTTCGCTACAGCAACAAGCCAGGGAAAACTATCCTGGAGAGTTCAGGTAGCCACAGCAGCCGCTTTCTCAGTGGTTTGTCCCAATATCATATCCACAGAAAAGGTATTCTTCAGGCCCACTTTCCCGACTAACGGTGAGCAGTTGGTTATCCGGGAAGCAACCCAAAGACGAGATATTCTTAAGTCAGCAGCGTACCTCCCCTTAGAACGATATTCGTACCCAGTCAAGCTACCCAGTCAGCTCTGTATTATCAAGAATAACAGTAAGAAATGGCTGGAAGTATTACCACTGGCCCTTTTCAGTGCCATTATAAGTATTACCGTTGTCTACTTAAAAATCAATCTCATCAGTTCTTTTAAGGGCCACTTAACGTTAAACTATCTTACCAACAAATACGTTTTAACTACTATTTTCAGCGAAGATTTGTCGACTGAAAGACTATATAAAGCCGGCCACTGTTAAACCAAGTCATTCATTTACTGTGAGATGTCATGAGCGGAATTGTTCGTCGCAAGGCTGAGAACCCAGGCCACCAACGACCCTACATTACCCTCTCGACCTTAAGCATTCAACTGAGAATCACTGATTCTCGATAAGGTTACCGCTGGGAAAACTTAACAGCTATAAAGGAAAAATAAACTTGAGCAAACGGAACAGTTTCCAACGGGCAAGCATCAGGCATTGATCTCCCTACCTCAGATCACCAATACAACTGAGTTTTGCAAAAAAAGGTGCTTTAGACACTTACGTTTTCAGTGTAATACCAGAAGACTTTGGGAAAGAGTCTTACAACTAGCTCTTACGCTTCGTAGGCATTAAGAAACTGATGCAGAATTTTTACAAACAGCAGCGTCAAAATCGACAATTAAATAATCCATTACGTAAAAGGTTTTCTTTTCACTATAACACTGACACTTATCGCTTTAACGTTTCAAACTTTTTAATAGGAGAATAGTAACATTTGTATTCATTAGGACGATGAAAAATAGAGAGATGAAGCTCCAGGACTTAGTTCTGGTAACAAAGTTGTAAGATTGGAAAAACAATTTTTTAACTATATGTTTCTTGTCAGTCTCACATCCTTACAGTTTTAATAAATTCCCCTTTTCATTTATCATCATGTGAAAAAGTGCAAGTCATTGGCCCTTCAGGGCCAACACTTATTTTATGGCATAAGGAACGTATGCTACTTTTCCGCATCAATATATTGTTCTTAATTTTTATACCTTATTCTTTCACCAAATAAATAACATTTATTCTGAAAAAAATGTTTTAAATAAGATGTTTTTTCTTGTGAAAAGCGATAAGAACAGATATAGAATTTTAAACTGAAAACGTTGTACATTCCATGTTAACACACTACAGGGCTTCATTCAATGAGTCTCGGGCGAAGCCGAGACGGAAAGGGGGTTGTTGTTTAATATTGCGTATCAGGAAGCTTGCAGGTCTGAAGTTTTTCAAAAAGCTTTTGAATCTTGTGGCTTATATCCATTAAATCTGGATACGATTAATTATACAAAATGCATCCCAGACAGATGTAAAAGGATTAAGAAAAGTACGAGTGACAACGATTTAACCACAGATTATATTTAAGTCAATCCTAATGGAGCAAGATATTCCTATAAATGTTTTATATAAATTACAAGGAGCTTAGGCAGTAAAAGTATCACAATAGCATAAGATCAGTTTTTGAACATTTAGAAGACATGCAAGGACAGTACATTACACGTTTTAACGACTGGTGAAAATATAGAAATTGTAGAGGCCATTTTGACTAAAAATAGTAATATGCCTGAGATAGATATATGTGGCTATGAGTCTGGTTCACATGATGTTATTCTGACTATTGACAATTTCATTATTAATTAAATTATTGAAAGGTCTATAAATATTTTTGATATTCAGCTAGAAGGGAATACTCAAATTGTATCCAGCAATTCAATGCTATTACTTTATGATCTTAGTCATACGAATATGAGCGATTTTCCAATAGTTATCTCTGATTTGAGAAATGCAATCCCAGTTTACTGTGAGAGAGATATGGCTGTGATAGTCAATTATTCATTTGATAGTAATTCAGGAAAAAACTTCATTATTATTCACATGTGATTTTTTTTATATAAATGTATCCATTAATTTGGGTGTATCATACTCATGGTACTCTATTGTATTATACATTGGTTTTTTATTGTATTCAGATATTTCTTAAGAGATTAATAAAAAAATATCAGCCCTCACAAATTTGGGAACGGTTTTTTTGTAATTTTTTTTGTACTTTTTGGAAAATTTGAAAATATGAAAGAGTCGTATAAAAAATTGTTTATTTATTGTGAAAGTAACAAATTTAATACGTAGGAATAAATATTTATTAATGAATTGGGAGGGTGCTCTGCTAAAATATAGTAATTGTCTAGTTTTTTTTAAAAACTTTAGGAAAAAAAATCATTTTATGAAGTAAATTGTTTATTTATTTAATTTATAACTAAACCAAGGAAAATACTGTACATTAAATAGAAATTTCAATGAAAAATAAGTTAATAACTGTTAGATAAGATGAAGTAATTGATTTTGCTACGTTGGGCCTACTCATAACAGAGTAGATGAGGACCATGGCCAGAGTGTAAGAGGTTGAAGGTTCGTATCTCTTTGAAAACTATTTTTTTTTTTTTTTTTTTTAAATTGGTCAAAAGAACCAATGTACTGTGGAATAATTTTGAAAGGTGAATTAAAACAAATCTTAAGTATTCGAGCTTAAAATTAAATAACTTATTTTATATCTTACATGGTTAAAAAAAAAAAGAAAAAAATTTACAGTGTACTGATCTATATTCAACCTGCTAGAATAAGGAGGTTGACTACTTCTGGTAAGGGAAGCTAGAGAGAGATATCAATTTTAGGAGAGTTTACAATTAGTGTACTTTTTAGCATATAAGTACGTGTCCTATGTAATAGTGTCAGTGTAAAAGAGGAATGTGATCTTTCGGATCGTATTTTACTTTTACACCACGGTAATGATTTTCAAAGAACGATGATTTCCTAAAACATTTAGATAAAAAATATTTTTAAAGAACCAAAAAAATTTTAATGTTTCAATGTCACGGCTTTTTTCATTATTTTCTTGGTTTAGAGTGATTCTGGGGTCTTGAAACTTACCATAAACTCTTTTTATACATGTTAAGACTTGTATACAAAGTCTTATTAAAAACTGGCTGTTAATAATAAGGTAATTAAACTTTATAAGCTTATCAAAATATTACAAAATTATCATAAAAATTTCGCCTGTATTTTATAACTATTTGAACCAATATAGACTTTGAAAAAATCATCAATACATAACGCTTTTTGCATCACCAGAGCACAAAAAATTAGGAAAATACATAAAAAATGACTTTGAAAAAATAAAAGTATGCAAAATTCTTGTTATCTTTCAATTCTATTTTGATTTTCTTCAAAAGTTTTGTTAAATAGTTAAATATTTTTTCAAGTATAATTCTGTTTTTAATAAATTGTTAAACAGAGGGTCGTAACTTTTGTCTATTCAGAAATATAATTTTTCTTAAAAAAAATTGTCACCAAGTCAATATTTTTTACATTTAGTATAATAACAGGTACACGCACATACTACATTAATGTATACAGAATGCGAATGTATACAGTGCCATACACTTGTTAAACATTATCATTAGGTTTTACACCAAAGATAGTTGTATTTTTCGTATTATAATAGCAGGTATAAAGCATCATGATAGTCACAGTAAGGGTATGCTTTTTATACATGATAGTGTTTACTAATCAACTAAAAAATTTGACGATGTTAATGATGAGTTAAGCGATGCAAGTTGACGATTTTTGGAGACTGTCCATCGATGCCCCAGATGAAAACTATGCCCATTTGGGATTCTGAACAAAGCTAATCTCTTTTTCTGGAGATCAGACCAGAGTTATGATTTTTGCCAGTATCCAGACGAAAACTATATCCTTTCAGAATTCCGAACGAAGACTTTGCCCTTTTCTTGAGTTTGAAAGTTCGGATGAAAACTATGCTCTATTTCTGAGTCCAGACGAAGAGTATGACTTTTTTTGTGTTGTGTGTTGAATACGAATTCGACACACCTAAATTGTAAACAAAATGTATATACAGGAAGGAGGTCCAAGTAGCTACATATCATTTACTAAAAATGCTCCCCCACCCCACTATCTGATAGTCTCCGTGTCAGAATCGTACTTTGTGCATCGTGATTTACATAATCACTTAAGTACAAGCAATACCGATAATGCAACATTGTAGAATCCAAGTATTTAGAACTAAGAACTTAAAGAGTTTAATGATGAAATTCAATGCTTTAAGTGTACAGTTTTCAAATACTTAAATATACAGATCAATTTTTCTAAAAAATATTTTTAAGTAGATGATTCTTGAAAGCTTGAAAAGGAGGTTCAGCCTTGAGTTTATGAATAGCCTCTTATGGGTAGTATCAAAATAGAGCTCAACAATTTTAAGTTTAGAATAGTTTTATGATGAGAAGTTAACAAAAAAATCAATGTGTTACTTTATATGTTGTATGAGAAATCCTTGCTAAGTCTCTAGTAATACTTTATTCACCAAATCTTGAAATATTTTAACTTAAAGAGTGTAATTTGTCATAAAACTTAAAGTTTCAACGAGTAAACACGCTTACCTCAGGAACCTAGGGATAAATGACCCAACTACTGCATAGGTACCAACTACGGAACACTCGATGGTAATATAAAATAAAAAAAACAGATTCAAAAATTCGTGTGCTCAGATATTATGACACGTTTAGACATTAAAAACGTTCAATTTAGAATCATAATTTACATCATGATTAATGTTTGATCAAGAATACACACAGTTTAATTCAATGAATGTTTATTAGATGACGGAAATACAAAAGATATAGTGGTACAAAGAATAGAGAGGTGTGCTCAGTGTGAACGCTTAAGCCCGAATGCTGGCGCGGCCTTACCTCTGTGGTAAGGTACTTCCAGATCATGAACGCCCTCACGCTATAGCAGAGATACATTGTACTAATGCACGTATCGCAAGGCGCATACATAACAATGACATTCATAATTGTTTAACTGAGTGACTCTAAACGAATCTAACCTACAAAACTTAGTAGTCGTGCACAGCAATTGGGTCTGAAAGATACCTGCGCAGTAATTGGGGACGCAGTGATTGGTGCTGATTTTATAACAGTGCGCAGTAATACAAGCAATCGATATCAACACTAAAATAATAATTTAAAAAAACCAGACTGTGGGACTCGGAGTCCTCCGGTAAGAACGAAGTTCTCGCATGTATGTAGAAATCTCATGTTTACTGTAAAATACAAGGATCGTAAATATATGTGAATTCAATCTGTATTTTTTATAGCGGGTTACGGCGGCATATTTATGTCTTTCCTGTACATTTATCATGTATGAAATTCTTGGGAACTTTTAAAAATAATTCTTAAAGTTATTGCTGCGCAAAAAACGAGAAATGTATCCTACATATTTGTAATAATTTTGCAAATATGCTTTAATTTTTCCACAAATTTTCCACTTTAACTCAACAACTCTCTTTTTGTGTGCCACGATGTTTCTTTCCCCCTTAGGAAACCTGTAAAACTTATTATTTTTTCTATATCTTGCTTTCTTTTAAGGATATGGCATATTTTTATGGCATTTATTATGGAATCTGTGCCATTTGACAAAAGTAAAATGAGCTTGTTTTTCTTGTGGATTTCTCTTTTAAGGAAGCTGAAACACATGATTTATAAATAATTCAGTATATGTTGACGTCAATGTTTCAACAATAGAGTAAACTGTGTCATTTTTTCAAATCTGAATATGGATGCTTATAAAGGGAAAGTCACCATGACAAAATGAACTTGGGAAAAGCTGCTGTAAAAAGCTTAAGTCAGCAAAATAATTAATTGCAACAATTGTAAGGATCTTACAGCAGCTTATGGGTGTCTGATATTTAAAATTATTTGTTCACTTAAGGAGTTTTAATAGAAAAGTAAAAAATGTAGAATCGTACCAAAAAAATGTATTTTATATTTAGGCATATTAAAAGTGCGCATGAATTCTTTCAGATTCTTTGCCAGAAAAATTTTGGAAAAGAAATTGTTAAATATTGACAGTATAACATGGTCTCTTATGATAGAACTAGAATATGTTGCCTTTTAATTAAAATTAGGGTATACTATAAATGTGTTGAAATATAGAAAAATATTTCTATAGATACCATAGTACAAAAGGAAGATGCTTAACAAAAAAATCAAGCCTTGCCAAGTATTTTTTAAAAATATGATTGATAACAGTCGTACAGTTTCAAGTTTGTAGATTGCAAGTGACGGTGTGTGGTAAGGAGGGAACATCCAGAGAGAATGACGGCTGGCTTTTCCGAGCCTTAACAGACCGGAGGAAAAGGAGAAGGATAACGCAAAAAGGAGTCAAAAGCTAAATAACTGTAACAATAAAAACTAGTGGACAGTGGGTGCTTAAGTACCCAAGTATGAAATTATACTTCTACGAAATTATGTGGAAAACAATACAATTATGAGTATAAAAAAATATCTTCTATGAAATAATATTGTGTACGAGGGTGGTGCAATTATGTTTTCATTTAATATTTTAATACTTAATAAGTTAACTATTATTAACAATATATTACGGAATAATACAATATAAACAGTATATAAACTGGTCAGTACAAGACTATAAGCTTTCATCGAATCTTCCGCTTATTTCATAACAACTTCCTACTGCCTACGCTAGTTACATCCCTAACGTCACGCTCATATACTTATTCCTAGTCCATATTAAATATCCAGAATATATTGGATCTAAAAAATTAAGAAGAACCATTCTTTAGTATAGCTTTCTTTAGAAAGGTGGTATTATATGCCAGTGAATGTCCCTTCAGAACATTCATCAGACATAGATTTTTTTCACTGGTCTTATTTAAATACCAAACATATATTTAAGTAACATAAAAAAAAAAAAAATTTCGGATTGTTTGACTGTACCCTTTTTTATATGTTTGTTTTAAAAAAAATCGCCGTTGAACATATAACCTTTAAAAAGTTTACGTAAAATTGCTTTTATATGATCTCTAGAAATCTCCCAGTTTTTTTGGTTTCAAAGATTACTTCCAGATGAACCTATTCAATTTTCAAACAGTTCGGTAACTTTTTTTTTCAAACAAAAGAAGAAACGGATCTTGTATGCGTAAGAGCATGTGTGTGAGTACATCAATATGAGAAAAACAATTGCCAGCTTAGCTGCACATATTTTCGCTCCTCTCACTTCTCTGAACTTTTCCCCCGGTAACTCTGTGAAGATCGTTTTTAAGTCAAAAAATCATTTTAATCAGAACTGGAAAAGTTGTAAAAAAATGAAACGCAATAAAAACTAATTGTTGTATTTGAAAAGTACAACAAATTTACTTTTTAATTTTTGAAAATTTTGAAAAAATATGCAAAACTTGAAGAAGTAATTACTTATTTATTGTAAAAGTAACAAATTAATGATAANTCTTTTATTTCTTGGATTTTCTCTAGTCAATCAGACCAACCAAAAAAGTCTATAAACTCTTCAGTCTCATCATTACTGTCACTGAAGATTGACCATAGTTAGGATTCCAAAAAAGATGACGACGACGACAAGGATGATAATAATGAGCAACTTAAATACATACTTGTTTCTAGCACTTTAAATAAAAAAATTTTCACTTTCATCGAAAACTCTGGTATGTTGAAAACCTTTGTTCAATTTGTAAAAAAAAAATTGACGAAACCTCACTTTATTGTTCATGTGCTTCTTTAATTTAGAATGACGATAACAATTTTTATGTACTCGAAAGTAACATTGACTCAATTTAATTACAAATTTGACACTGCCACGTGTCTCTGATGCGCTCGAAGAGAAACTCCGAGCTACTTCAAGCTGGGCCCCAAATGGTCCTCATGAATAAAAAGCTTATTGTAAGACATATCAGTCAGTAAACTTTTTACAAAATGTGATAATTAATTTCATTCTATCAATTTTGTACATACATTTATGAGGCTTCATTGGATAATGTTGTGCAAAAATACTTTACAATTTTTAAAACTTGTAGCAGACACTATTTATTGGGATTTCATATTTTGAAAATTTCTAAGTCCTAATTTTTCCTAACTAATCAGTTATGTTCTTCGACTTCTTACAAAGAGTATCAACTAGACCAATTCTAAATTTTTTTTTAATACACTTCGTTTTTAAATATTTGAGTAGTAAGAAGTAAAATATAACTGTTTTTTGTTTGATGCCTTCAAGGTGACTATTGTGATTAAGCACTACAGCTGCCGAAAAATGTCTTTAAGAGCGTTCTCCGGATGATTTATGATTTTTTAGAATTTCAACAATAATACGAATAACTAAAAGTTTCACATACTGATAAAATAATAAAAATATTAAATTTTTTATCCCAAATAAAGGTATATAAATAACATTAAAATTTTTGGTTAAGTAAATGTAATTGGATACATAGTGACGTTTTTAATTTTTTTTTATATGCTATAACTGCTGTTCTACAATTCACATAAGCTTTTTTCAAAATTTCTAAAACACCTTCATTGTTATGATCAAAGAGACGTCGATATGGAGATACTGATGAATGGCTAATGTCTGAAAATCAAACATCGTTCTAGAACGTCCAATTTCTTTCTGCCTAAAAAGGGTACAAGAATGTACTTGTAGTTCTAATTTAAAGAAGAGTGATTTATCAGAGAACATACTATTTGAGCCATCAATTTTTTAGTCATGTGAAAAAAAAAACAAATGAAAAAATTATAAAGGAAATTAAAACAACAAACCAGGGGGTATGAATGGGTCATGGGACCCACGGTAAGAACGAAGTTCTTTAAACGTGAGATGGGTATAGACGCAATTTCTCAGGTAACAAGGGGGTCGCCAGACACACAGGAAGAACGAAGCTCTGTAAACGTTAGTACTGCATTCATGTTGTTTACTAAAACAAAAACTTGAAAAACGAATGAAAAAAAAGACAATAAGTAGTTTAGTACTCACGATGGTTGAACTTCGTGAGAACGTCGTGCATAAATACAGTACTCACGAAGTTCATCCATCGTGAGTACTAAACTACTTATTGTCTTTTTTTTCATTCGTTTTTCAAGTTTTTGTTTTAGTAAACAACATGAATGCAGTACTAACGTTTACAGAGCTTCGTTCTTCCTGTGTGTCTGGCGACCCCCTTGTTACCTGAGAAATTGCGTCTATACCTATCTCACGTTTAAAGAACTTCGTTTTTACTGTGGGTCCCATGACCCATTAATACCCCCTGGTTTTTTCAAGAAATGGGATAAAAGAAAAATAGAGCATAATTCATGAAATTTAAAACGTGCTGTGCACTAAAAAAAGTGGTGTTAGGAAAAGTATTACAACTGTAATAAAAATTACAATATTTTATAGAAAGACTGAGACATACTCACCATACTATAAGAATTACTCTGCTACATAGTAAAACCAAATAATATAAAAATTTGCTATTTGACATAGCAGTTCTTACTTTGCTTAAAAAGAATTTTTATATTAAAGTAAGAGAATGAAAATATGTTTTATACATATATCTTCCTATATTATACAGTTATCTC